>CAJNIZ010044372.1:14249-35585 GCA_905231905.1 Symbiodinium pilosum
TAATCCCCTAAACCCTGAACCCCCTAATTCCCCTAAACCCTCAAACCCCTAATCCCCTAAACCATTAACCCAGGTTTCCCATCATGATGACCATCTCTCTTGGGGCAACTGGGTTGCTGTTAAGGAACTTAATTTAAGTTACTGTATTGGGGAAACCCTGTAAATTACTATATATACCCATTATGGTAACTTAATTTAAGTTACTATATTGGGGAAACCCTATAAATTACTATTTAGGGTTAGGGTTTAGGGTTTAGGGTTTAGGGTTTAGTAGGGCATTACGGTAACCTATTTTAAGTTCCTTAACAGCAACCCAGGCAATGAACCTCATCCTCGCAGTCATTGTCACGGCCTCAGCCTACGGGTCTTGGGCCTAGGGATTAGGTCACTTGGGGGATTAAGGGTGTAGGGTTGAGGGGTTTAGGTTTTAGGTTTTAGGGTTTAGGGTTTAGGGGCTTAGGTATTAGGGTTTAGGGTTTAGGGTTCTGAAACCATACAACTCTAAACACCCTTAACACTCAAAACCTGAACGCACTGAGGCATGAGCAGGAATTTGGGACCAAGGTTTATTAAGTCTTACCAGGGCTTAGTAGTTTTGGGGTGCAAGGAACATAGAAGCTCATCTCGGGTATAGGATTTAGGGTGGATCCCTGCATGAATTCCTGCATACGGTAATTTCCTACCATAGTTCCTATGTTCACGCCCCCCCTTTCTCTTTAGCACCAGTAAGTCTGTTTGGGAAGTAGAACCCCTTCAAAGGTGCCTATCAAATGCCAGAAGAGACTAAAACATAGTATTTCTGCTTTCTAGACCCTAAACCCTGAACCCCAAACCCTTAACCAGGGTTTGGGGGGGATTTAGGCTTTAGTATTGACAAGTGACCTGGGACTTGAAGGTTGGCGTTTAGAGAGCCTGGATTTTAGGGTTTAGGGATTCAGGGTTTAGGGTTTGAGGTTTAGATTTTAGGGTTTAGGGATGTACGGTTAGGTAGGGGTCAGGTTTGAGGCTTTAAGTCTTCAGAGATAGCTGTTGCGCAGGTTTCAGGGTTTTGTTTTGCATAGCTGGGCCAGAAGCTCCCAAAGGGCTTCTCAGTATCAGGGACACGTTGAAGGGCACTTGATACTGACTTTTGAGGCAAGACAGCATGAGTGCATGCTGGAGGATTCCCAATTGGGCTCAGCCTGCTGGACGTGTGACTTTTGGTGGGAGGTCTCAGCTTAAGCTTTGGGTCCCGAACTCCCCAAGCCGACTTGGAACCCGTCAATGGACCCCATGAAGACCAGTGTCCTTTCAACGGGGCCTAAAACCCCAAACCCTGACCCCGTGGAGGGTTTGCATGTTTCGGCGAGGGCGAGATCTGATGTGTGGGCATGAGCGGGTCATGGTGAAATCTTGTAACCATTGTAATTTCATACTATATTCCCAGCCCCTAAAGGGGGGGGGGATACAGGAAAAGAAGAGAAAATTGACTTTTCCATGTTATCTAGGCTTGGGTTTAGGGCTTATATCAAACCTCCCCACCCCCCTGGTATTAAACATTCGCTTTTTTCTTCTAATTTTCCACTGTGCGAATATCGTCAACTTTTTTGGGGAGGATTTTGTATACGGGCCAGGGCAAGGGGATTTCTCTCACCCTTCTAACTGCACATGTTACCCGAAACATGTTTGCATCAGCATTATGTTGAGAGTATGGACAGATCCGAACTTTGCGGAAGCACAATCGTTCCTCATTTTCTTTGCTTTGAACCTTCGCGTTCAGTTCAGAGATTGTCTGTGTAGGCATGCGTTGTGGGGCCTCAATGAAAGAAACGGATGTTCCTAGAAGCCGTCAGATAAGCTTACCTACACTTTAGGGGCTATACGCGGCATGGCATTAAAGCAACAGGGTATAAGTCAGTTGTATGTTAATGCAGATCCGGTAGACCCCAGAGCACTCCAAGCGCGGATTACTTTCCCCTTCTTAGTCCTGCGCTGTTGAGGTTGAGCGTGCAACAGAGGCTCGCGAGAATGACCAGGTCAGCAGATACGGCTTTTGGGGTTTTAGGGTTCAGTGGCTTCAGAAAATTTACCGACAACTGAGAATCAAATGGAAGCGAAGATGGAACATGAAATGGGAGCTTGGTATTATTCAGGCCCCTGCGTCTACATAAGGGTTCAAGGTTTAGAAGTTCAGAGTTCAGGGGCAATCAAGGGTTCAAAGGACAAAATACAGTCCAACCACGCAAGGCATCATAGGCCTCTCCAACATGTTTGCCCATGGTAAGCTTCCGTTTTCCCTTGCGTTCTTGCATGTAGAGCCACAAAACGGGGCTCAGAAGTGCTAACCCAAACTCGGATGTTGTTTTTCTTAATGCGGCCGATGTATCTCAGAAAGTTGCATATACCTCAAACCTTCAAACCCCCTTGCAGAGCTTGTATTCCATTCCAGCACGACATCAATACAAGCACGTACTCTTCTTGTCAGTCTCGGATGTTTGTCCAGCTAGAAAGTAGTGTTCATGAAACCCCAAACCCAAATGAGCTTAACAGTGGACACAGGGGTCCCCGTTGTAGTTGAGTATGAACCCTAATATAGTCCCGAATAAGGAACCCATGTCCGTGAAATCGTGTAGGAAACATCGACTGTAGCTCAAAAATTCCACCCCCCCAAAAAGACCCTCCCAATATTACAACCCTGTTGATGGGGATTCCCACAATGGCACCCCGAAAGCTCTAAACCCCAAACCACAAACCCTAAACCCTAGACTCCAATTGAAAACTACGATCTGCCAACTTCAAAACCCCACCATTTCCCAATCTTACACTCCTTATGGGAGGTTATCCCAAAAAGCTTCATCAACTTCCTACACATCCCCAGCCCCAACCATCTAAGGATTCATAGTTGAAGGAGTTTGGGCCCAAAGACCAAACTATATAAGGTTTTTACGTAGGTGATTCTGATACTTAGGGTATGTGTTACGAGGGAACTTCCTACAGTAGTTTGAGATATTCCGAAATGGCGCAGGTGAGGAAAGCTCAGAAAAAGGATGCGGAGCGCGAAAGCAGTATGGTTGAATTGGCACTCCTGTGTGACAGCATGGACTACGACGGATGCCTGCCTTCAACAAGCCAGTTCTATGGTTAGGTAGGGGAAGGCCCAAGTTAAAACCAGGCAACATCCTAGAGTCTCTTTTAGCTTTTACCATGTTTTTTTTCCCGTAATCTACCTACCTTGGTTCATGGGGAGGTTTCTGCGACAGAAATCTTGCACATGCGGAATTCTTTGTAGCTTTCTTGTAAGCATGGACACATGCGGCCTGCTGTTGGATCCTTATGTTGCCTTGTATGCATAGCCCTACGGTTGATGGGAAGACATGCCTGGAAATATGGTAGCAAAATACATTCGAGGACAAGCAGGGTTTTGTGTTTATCGCAAGCACTTCCCGGAAGCATGCTTATTGCTATCACATAGGGCTATCTCTGAGTCTAAGGCGCTTACAGCAGAGCAGTTACCTTGTAGGAACTTTACAGAAGCTTTATGTACCCCTTTTATGATGCTGCGTTCCCTGTATACCTGTTATGTACTACCCCTTACGTAAACTTCTTGCTCGAGTAACTCCCCTCCAGTTGGCCCGAGCTTCATCGGTTCCCCAGCCACCCTCCTGTACTACCCAAACCCTGGTTCTCCCCTAAGTTCAGCTTTTTTTGGAATATTGAGGCAAAATTCAGGCTAACTAAGGGGGAGGCTAGGAGCGGGTAAAACATAGGGAAACCCATGCAAACTGCTTTGTTTCCAGTGACAGCAAGTGGTACGCTCCGGCTATCAAGTATCATACAGGTGGGGTTGAGGCCTCGAGATATAGAAAGTATGTTGCTACCGTGAGACGTTCGTCATGACCTACTTAAAAAGGTCGCGGCACCCTGGAACTTAAGCATTGGAGTAGTTTCTCTTCCTCCTGTCTGCTCTTATTACTGGGTTGCTGTTAAGGAACTTAAACTAAGTTACTATATTAAGGAAACCTCAATATTTACCATGTACTCATATTTTGGTAGCTTAATTTAAGTTCCTTAACAGCAACCCTAAACCCTAAACCACTGTTTCCATTTCATTTTCGATTTTGTATTCCATTTGATTCTCCATTATTTGGGGGTAATATCCCTATGTAGCTTCATATCATCCCAACCCAAACCCTAAACCCTAAGCCCTTCACGACTAAGTGCTGCGTCTGCAAACCTCAACTCAGGTAGCGGCACGCTGTCTCTCGAGGAGATGTTGAATGGCTTTGACAGCAATGCACAGTTTAAGGCTCTGATGGAGCAAATGGACATCATGCGTGAAGACATGGCCGCTTGGAAAGCAGTGGTGGTCGGGGGGTAGGATTTCCAAAGCTGAAGACGAGACCGTAGCTGTCAGCGATTCAAGGCCTATATGAGCTATAGCCTAAACTCCTTTAAGGGGGTTATATAGGGGATAATATAGGGGGTTACTATAGGGGTTATTAAGGGGGATACTAGGAGTTTAGACTATAGCTCATATGTTTTTGTTTTTCTCGCTGTTCTCCATAACTGGTCTACAAAAACAGCATGGTCCACTTGAATCCGCAGGGTTAGCATAAACTGTGAATGCTGCGTCCCCGTAGTACCCCTTCCAAATTGATTTCTCACCGAACAATGCCGCCGTCCTAGCAAAGGAGACGATCTTCAACGTGCTCGACTCCAACAAATCGGGGGAGGTTGACTACGTAGAGTTCTGCCAGCACCTAGGCAATTTCCGAAAGCGGCTCGGCTTTTGATGAAGCTTTCAGAAATACAAGCACGCTAGTAACAAGTCTTGCCTCCAACTTTGACCACTATTGCTGTTGTTGACCACTATTGCTGTTATTGACCACTATTGCTGTTGTTGCCATTATTTCTAGAATTGCGAGGAAACAGAGATCCCCTCTATGCAGTCCATTGTCTGAACAGCACATGTTCCTGCGTAGTGTGGTTGACGAAACAACACTTACTATTATTGTTTACATTCAAGCCCTTACATGGCATTTGTACATTTCAACATCATAGTTCCCGGGGTATAGCCACCGTAGGCAGGAGATGGGCAATCACGGGCTCCAGTATCAGTACCCCAGGTCAATGATTGGCCATAGATTGAGAAAAACCTACTTCCTTTGCAAGGGTTGCGCATATATAGATAAGGTAAAGAGAGTCGAGGGCTCAAGGGGCGGACAGACAAAGGGATGTAGAAGCTTGCAGAATGATTGCCAACAATTTAGCTCATTTTCTTTGATGATTCTAATGCGTTAGGCTCGTACCTTACCTTCAGAAACAAGATCCTCTAATCTTATGATGCCGGTCATTACGCGGATCACTCATTCGTCGCGAAAAATGCAAATCAAGGACAGCATGTTGGGGGCAAGATGCATTCCTTGAAGCATGCCTTTCGCAAACTCTCGTCTAACTAGATCCGGCTGCCTGCGAAATACTCGAATCATGCTCCGAAACATACCTCGGAACATACATGCCCGAAACAACCTCAAGCCAAACATGTTTGCGCTACCGAGTACCAAGTGTTGTCGCCAGCCAATCTATCTCTTCATAAGAAATGTGAGGGTCCTAAGCTTCAAATCTCAACCCGGCACCCCTGAACCCTAGACCCTGATGGACAGAAGGCGCTGGGTAGTTGCAGGGTTTATGCTTTGCTTCGTGGGTAAACGCTGGATTCACAGTCACAAAAGCAGGGAGTCACCATGAGAGTTCACAGACCCTAAACCCTGAACCCCAAGTAAGTACATATACTTGGGTTCCAAACCTTCAGGTAGTGGAATATTCTTTAAAGCATATTGGAATCTCTTATATGATTGAAGATATATTCCTGAACTGCAGGGAATCGGGCTGCACGTGGGATATTGTTTAGGGCTCAGCATGACCTTACAGATTGCTAGTAGGTTTAGAGGTTGGGGTTAGGGGACTACGACGATGTGGGGTCTAGGTTTGGTTCGAGGGAAGGGATCAGACAAGAAATCATGATATTCTTGCGCATGAAAAAAAACTTTCTATTTTAGGAGGACCCCTCACCCTGTAATAGTGGTATAGAAGGAATATAATAGGGCACCAATGTAATCCTTATCATCTCTTGTAATTACTATTACAGGGTGGGGGGGGTCCTCCTAAGGGTCTACAAAAGGAATCCATCCCTCCATTCCTTACTTACAGCCGGAAAGTAATTGGGATGCAGCTTTTAGGGTTTAGGGACTATCAGCAAGAAGGCTACCATAGTTGCCACCAGCTGCAGCCGCACCCGCCGTATTGATGACCCCGTTATGAGTGTGTTCGAAGTCTGAGCCCTAAATCCTATAGGCCCCCCTGAAGTAGATATACTATGTCTTTGGGTATATTATAATAAGATCCCCATATACCCCATACTCTATTTGCTCAAGGGGACTATAAACCTTGAGATCCTTGGCGAGCAATCCTTGCTTCAATCCTGAGCCTGAACTCTCAAGTTGCAAACTCAAAATCCCAATCCCAAAGGGTTTAGGGTTCAGTGTGGTTGGTGGTTCCCTTCCTTCGACCCGCGGCCGTGAACCACCACACAGCTGCCGTACACCCTGTAAAGTCTGCACTCTCCTCTCGAAGCCTTGACTACTACTTGAATCTTAAACCCAAAATCAATCCAGGCGTGACCAACACATGATGCCATCGCTGATCAAGTACTCCATCATGGAGATTCGTCAGGCGCCTTCCAACGCTGGGGTTTGGGGTTTCAAGAGGTCATTGAGGGTTATTTATTGTTGTTCTGGGGGCAATATGAGATCCTATTCGTGATTGGGGATCAGGGGTTCACAGGCTTCGGGATTTTGTGCTACGGATGTAGTGATTCGGGGGTCAGGGGGGATGAGGGTCTGTGGGTTAGGAACCCAGAAAGGGTTTATGGTCTCAAGGCAGAGCCCATCATTTTCAGGGTTCTTGGCGGTTTAGGAGTCAAATTTTCAGAGAGGACGGGGAGATCTAATATATCTATCCCAGACAGCTTGAATGCGGAGGTTCATGGGTGTAAGTTATGAGTGCAAGTACAAGAGAGTAGTGCTAAGGGTCCAGACTTCCGGGTATTCTATGCAGGTCCTAGAGGGTGTCAGGGCCAAGCCTTCAACCCTGAATCCATTTGTAACCCTGAACCCAACAGACACGTCCCCGGGTTCAAGGTGTGTGTTACCCAAGTAGGAAGAGACAGGATAACTTACCTTGGGTCAGTAGGGAATAAGGGCATATTAATCCTCCTTTTTGATCCTTACATAAATTTCCTTTGTTCCCTACGAACCCTCAGCAAAAGAAGTTTTTTAGGGTTTAGGGTTTTGAGTTCATGCCTCCCGCAGAAGGCCACTACCATTGTATTTTGGGCTATGCTTTCATCAGATAGGAACCCTAAACCCGAAACTCTCAATCCAAAATCCTAAGCCCTAAACCCTCTTGCACCGGTCACCCATGTCATGGTTAGTTCCAAAAACTGGTCCAAGTTGTCTTATTTCAGGCCCTGGACTTACAACAGGACTTGAATTAGAACCGCAAAACAGGGAACCCCCAGAATATAGTAGGATTGTAATGGGAATATACCTACTAGCGTCCTAGACCTAAACCCTAAACCCTAAACCGCCCTAAGCGAGCCAGAGGGATTCCCAGTATGCTTCAAGGCATGTTCTTGAGTCAAAGCCTGGCCGGGTGAGAAGTCGCCAACCTCGTCCTTGACTTTTCTCTCCAGCGCCCCCCCCCTCCCCCCAAACCCTAAAACCCTGAACGCTAAACCCTAAACGCTAAACCCTGAACCTCTAAACCCTAAACCCTGAACCCCTAAACCCTAATCCCAAGACTGCAGGGGTGAGGCTTTACTTGTCACGAAGATGTCTCAATGTAGAAGGAATGATTCCCTGATCATCCTTATGTGAACCTAGTATCATACACCCTCCAAACTCTATTGAACTTTTCTCCTAGAGATCCTAAGTTGTAGTACTTGGGATCTAAAGCTCCGCTATTTGGATACTTTTGCCCTTAGGGTAAAGCTGGGCTCCTTGAGCCCTAAACGTTGAACCCCATAAGCCAAAAACCCCTAAACACCGAACCCTAAACCCTAATCTCGTACATGGACCTACACCCCTGCCCGACTCTCGGTTTGGTGACAACGGCAACATGAGGGATGATATGAGCTATAGTCTAAACTCCTTAAAGGGGGGTAAAAGGGTTTCTATAGGGGAGTACTATAGGGGTTATTAAGGGGGATACTAAGAGTTTAGACAATGGTACATATGGGAATGTCTCGGAATCATATAGTGGTCATGCAAAAGAGCATGGAAACGAGTATTCGGGCTCAGAGGGGTTTGGTAACAGAAGCCCCGACCCGTCAAGGAGAATCAAATGAACAAGAGAATGGACAATGAGATAGAAGCTGGAGGGTTATATGGATGTATAGAGATTTGTCTTGGGTAATATGAAGTTTTTGAGGACCACAAAACCGAAACTAGCGACCCTATAAGGGTATCATGATAGTTATAGGGTTCCTGTTTTTTGAGGTTTTCGGGTACCCAAAGTCCCCTTATGATTCACTGCATGCAGAAGCGAAGTACAAATTGTAATTGCTGGTTTTGAAGCAGAAGTTTGCTTGCCCTCCACTTGCCCTGAAGTACCAAGTAGTGCGAACAGTCCGATGCAGACTTATCATATTGAGGTTTCTTACGTGAGCTGCTTTAGCCATCCTGATCCACTTCCTTGGTTCGGATATAGCGACTCTTGATCATTGCTCACAAGGCTTCCTCATACTTCTTAAGGAAGTTTGTTTAAGTGTTGTTTCCAGCTAGCACTCGCAGAAACAGGTGATTAAGCGTGACATCGTGGAGATTTTGGAAGAGCACACTGAGTCTCAGCAGATCTTCTGTGGGATGAGGGATGAAACCTTAAACCCCAAAGTGCACAGCCCAAAACCCTGAACCCTAAAACCTTAAAACCCTAAAATCCTGAAACCCGAAAACCCTACACCCCAAGTGCAGCTGCCATGGTGCAAGGGTTGTCAAAAATGTAGTCCCTGTCCCGGGTCCCTGTGATACGGTTGATATTAAAGATCCTGCATGACCTTAATGTACTATAGCACCATAATTCCCCAGGTATAAGGTACTTAGGGTCATGCAGGATTTTTAATATCCACCGCAGTATGACCCCAAACATGTAGGGTACCCGAAAAGAAGCTCTAGCTCCGACAGCTCTCCCTAGGAGCTATGATCTAAACTCCCAAAAAGGGGGGAAAAATAGGGTGTGAGGTACGGTAGTATTGGGTTCTAGGAGTTTAGACTATAGCTCATATGAGTAGTATTCTATTTGGGGATACTATGGTACCCAGTAGAGAGTAAGATTCTTTCCTTCGTTTTTGGCATAGTATCTTTTTTAAGGAATACAATCTTACTAGGTTCAACCACCAAAAAAAATACTCATATAGCATCCAGCCAAGTATCTGGGATCTGCAAAAAAAGGGTGCAGAGCTCTGATAGTTGTCAGAGGTATATATTGGGGTTGTATTGGAAAAGAAAATGGAAACTATTCTAATGGGTTATATAGGGATTATGTTTTAATGCCTTTTATAGCGTATTACAGTAGCTTTTGGTATATTATAGTAGATTATAATATTTGGGACCCTAAGCCCTAAACCCTAAACCGTTCCAGTATATTATAATATTTGAGGGATATACTCAGCTTGAAGCTATGCAACGCCATCCTTCCCTGCAGCTTGAGTAAGGACCCACTGACAGATTTCAGCAGGGTAAAAATGGTAGTTGGGTTTAGGGTTTAGGGGTTAGGGTTTAGGGTTACAAATAGGGGGCCCCAATGTAGACCCCAAAATACTAGTGTCCTTATTCTAGAGGCCCCAAAAAGGTACTCCTAAACTGGAAGTGTCAAGAGGGCCACTTGTGAATTTGCACATACATAGGGATTTCGGGAAAATAGGGCACCCTCATGACCCTAGGTATTTGTCGGGATTATGCAGGGGTTATTGGGGTCAACTGATGCATGTTTGAACGCTAAACCCTGAACCCTGGAGCAGCTTTTGTTGGACGATGATGTTCAGCCTCAGAAGTTCCATCGCACTCTTTTGAGGGGTGCTGAGGCCTAGATTGGAACCCATTGGATGGCTTTCAGCTTTACAGACCAACGGCCCTAGGCAGATATTCCACTGTTCCAACTGCTTTCTAGATCCTCCTAACCCTAAACCCTCTTAATAGAATCATCTTCCCAGACTCCCAAATAAGCTGAATTCTGGGAAACATGGCAGGGCAGTGTAGAGGGGGGTGGTGATGGAACCCATGAGACTCCTCAAAAGAAACATGGAAACTCGGTTTAGGGTTTAGGGTTTAAAGCCCAAGCACCCAAAACCCTACCTATACCTCAAAATACTTACACTATTGCTCAATAGACCTTGGGTCGAAGACATTTTGGCGGGTATCCAGTCGCGCCAGTTTCTGGCATACTCTAGGAAAAAAACCCCAAAGCCAAGACCCTCTAACTCCTGAAGCCCTGAACCCCAAACCCTAAGAGCTACAGCCGAAGCCGCCAACCTTTGAATTAACCACCGTCCTCATAAGAATTAAGGCTTCCCGCCTCCAACCATTACCCAAGTGATTTGTTTTTATGTCAGAATGGGGGAACATATTTTCAGGAACCATCACTCACCCTCAAATCCTCAGCAGCTTTAAACTCCTGACTGCTGAAGTACGAGATCCTAAATCCTAAGACCCAGACCCCGAGCCCCAAACATAGTCCTTAAATGAGGAGCCATCGTCCATTAAATGATGTTGAAAATACTGACTGTAGCTCATATACATAAGGCCGGGTAGATAATTTAATCCTGGGCTCGCATCTCAAAACCTGAGTCCTAAATCTTAATTACACCCTTAACCCCAAAACACTCACACCCAGATCGTAGTTTCCATTTCGTTTTCATTCCCTTTTACAGATCTAGTCACCCCGAAGTGGATCGAATATGGGGTATATGGGGATCTTTTTATATTATACCCAAAGCCATATTCTATCTACTTAAGGGGGACTATACACTCATCTGGCCACTTTACAATATTTCTGGAGGCCCAAGCCGCACAGCCACTCAAGCCTAACCCTCAATCCTAAGTTTAGGGCTTAGGTTTTAGGGTTATGAACCCGTAACCCTGAACCCTATATCTCAAACCCTAAGCCCTTAACCCTAAACCCTAAACCCAGACCCTTAACCTTAAGATTCAAACCCAACCAGGAGATGCTTTTCGACCAGCTGGAGGTCCTTTCTTCGGTGCCCTCCTGCGTGGAGAAGGCGTAGCCCTAAGGGTCCAACCCTAAACCCCCAAACCCAAACCCTAAACCCTAAACCCCAAACCGGGTTCAGGGGTTGTTTAGGTCACAAAACCCATTCAGACTGTGATACTTCAGATTGAAACCGCCGCGTAGAGTGCAGGGATTCTGATGTTGATTGGCGTGTACAGTTTCGAAGTTAAAGCTCGGGATTTTGGATTTGGAGTTCTGAGTATAGGAAGGTGTAGGGTTTCGAGGGTTTAGGGTTTGGGGTTTAGGGGTAGGATCTAGGGTGTAGGGTCTGGGATTTAGGATATAGGGTTGAGGGACATGTTTCTGTATGAGCCTAAGTGCCTTAATCCAGGGAATTATGGTGCTAAACTAGTCTAAGTTTCATGCAGGGCGTTGATAATCAGCAGTAGGTCCCTTTCTGGGTTCCTGGTAGTGAGGTCTATACGAGGTGGTGGGTTCCCTGTTTGATAGCGCGACACCCAAAACCCTAAACCGAAACCCTGAACCCCAAACCCCAACTAAGCACTAAACCCCAAACCCCAAGCCTTACGCCCTAAACCCCAAGCCCTAAAGCCTAAAGCCTCAACTCTAAACCTGAGCCCCTAGAAGTGAAACCTTAAGTTCTGAACCTTGCACGGGTTACAGCTAGAATTGCAACCTTCGCTTTGGGATTTAGGGTTTAGGGCTCAGGATTTAGGGCTTAGGGTCGGGTAACCTTTATATAATTCCAGCGCTAGGGGGACTATAAGGTTGCCCTGAACCTTAAATCCTAAACCCTAAAGCCGAGATCCCGCAAGCCTTCAAGCAATCTGGGTCTGCCCCAGGTGTAAGAGGTGTGAAACTTATGCCTCTGAGGTTCCAGTCTTTGATGACGAAAGCTGAATCGGGTTTAGGGAGCCCACTGGGGTAATATTAGGGTTTTGTTGGGATTACATGGGGATAGTGGAAAATCAAATGGGAACTACTATTCGGGGTTAACTTGTGAATCTGGAGGCCTAGGCCACTGAACCTCAGACCCTTCAGACACAGGTCTCACGTGTCAGTCTGCATACTCAGCTGACGTAGTTTCCAATTGAAACAGGTCCCCGCATCGTCATGACAACAGGTATCGTATTGAATCCTATCACTTGTAACTCAGCGGCCTTTAGCCTGTCTCGTCCAACTTGCATTGTTTGGTTTTCTAGCAGTCTTACCGGTGTTTCTTGGAGAAGAAGGGAACCTACTATATGAGGATTGTATAGGTATTATATTCATTTATTTTCTACTAAGCGCCAGTAAGCAATTGTATTGAGAAGGCCATAAAACTATTTCCGGGGGGTCCTAGAGTCAGCTAAGACATAAATCCTAAACCCTAAACCGCGCGCTGCCTAGGGGTTGCAGGATGTGACTCCACCCCCCACAAAGAGGTTTTGTAGGGGCATATGAACTATAGTCTAAACTCCTTAAAGTGGGTTATATAGGGCATTATATAAAGGACTATTATAGGGGTTGTGAAGGGGGATACTAGGAGATTTTGACAATGGCTTATATACGGGAAAGTAAAAGAGAAGCCACTGTGTTGTCTAGGGTTCAGGGTTAAGGGCTAATAGTAAACCTGTACCCCCTTTATAACTCATTTGCTTTTCGAGTCCACGTTTGGAGTCTCTTTATTTTAAGCAACACGAGGGTTTGGGTTTCGAGTTTAGGGATGAAGGTTTAGGGTTTAGGGATTAAAGGCTTATGATTTAGGGATTCAAGGCTTATGATTTAGGGTTTAGGGCTTAGGGTTTGGGGTTTAGGCTTTAGGTTTGGGGTTTTAGGGTTTTATGGTTCAGGGAAAGCCCCGCCATCGGGCATGTTCATTTTTTCCAGCAATGGTTCAACGTTAGGTTACGAGGTCTTTGGGAGAAATTGGATACATCCTGCAGCCACTAAATAATGTCTGGAACCTTAAACCCTAAACCTTGAAACAAAAGACCCCAGGACGTGATGGAAGCCGCAAAATAGCCGTTTCTCCAAGTAGGGTGACCCTAAGGATATTTGCAAGGAGTGTAGGAGTTCCTTGTCGGGATCATTGAAGGGTAGTTTTAGGACCTGCAGGATATGTGGGACTATAAGGGCAGCGGAGCCACTTTTCCGGATTATGTCCTGGGTCATTCCCCCCGGCAGTAACGGTCCTGAAAGGGGATTTGTTAATGCGATACTATAAGTCCTATTATCCATGTTGGTAGCTGCTACTGCAAGGGGGAATGACCTAAACTTTAAATCATAAACCCTTAACCCTTGACCGCTTTCTAGCCTCCAGGCAGAGGAGGTTCGTGTTCGCAGGAGGGGTGCACCTTCTCTGCGGCGACAGGGTGTCTCGTCAGTCATATCTGGCACCATATAACTCCAGGCGCATGCTTACGTTATTTTGCTATTGTCATGGTTGCTGCTGCTGTTGTTGATGCCACTACTATGAAGAAATTGTTGTGATTGTGATTCTGATTACTAGCTATTGCTAGCGATAGCTTCTCTAACTATCCCCTCCGATCTATATCTAAGGTCGGAACTATGGGCCCCAATATGGGCTTTTAGCCTTTTTGGCAGGGTTCTGGGACCCGTAAATGTGTATTCAGGGTGTAGCATCCCTGCATGCGGATATAACCCCCCCCTGTATAAACAGGCAACCCAACATATAAGGAATGTTTCATATTACAGGTCGAAGCTGCGTTTTGATATTAGTATGAATTCCTAAACCTTAAAACCTAATCCTATCTATCCCCTATAACTGCTTTTAGGGGACCCATGATATTCGTTTGAAGTAATCATGTCCGCGTGAAAACTTAAAGCAGCTTGTGCGACCAAATGAGAGCATGTCATGCAGGCAAGCTACTTCAAAGTGGTCAGCAAATTGGATTTGGGTTTCTAATCTTCCGTAATAGGCTTCTTCATAAACAGCCGTACGCACTTTGACTGGAGATGTTTCCGTTTTTGTGAACTCACGGCAGCCATATCTACAGACACTGACAAGGTTTCAGGATTAGGTCGAAGCTTCTCTGCAATATATGGGGAATTCTGCTTGGCTTTCATGCAATGAAGCTTCCGGATCTTTCCAAGAAGAAAGCCAATGGACGTGCATGGCGCTCCATCCTTCTTCTTGGCAAGTGTGAACTTTCTGAATAGGCCATTTCCCAGATCATGAAAGTGTTTATAGCATAACCTCATGTGTTTGTGTCTGTTTTGTGCCCCTGCGTGAGTCTGCAATCAAATTCTCGGAGAAAGCCAGCTCGACATCCATGACCTGCTTGGCTGCTCTGCTCTGAGCCAGCAGAACGGTTGCAGTCAAAGTGATGACAGTATATGACAAGTAGATGACCCATACTGCCTAAAGCAAAGTTTCCCGAATATCCTCGCCATAACAGGCTATTCCCTAATATCCTTTCAGCCTTCACCGCCATGGGCGTAAACCCGGAGGAGAGGCGCAAGCGTCAAGAAGACGCTGCCAAGGAAGAGGGAAGACCGTTCCGGGCAAAGGGGCCGCAGCCCAGGCAGCCAACGCCCACCCGCAGTTCTGCCCCCTTGCGAAGGCACTGTCGCGCCACAACATGCCGCAGACATCTGCGTGTCCGCCTGCCAAGGGCCCCCCCCTGGCCACAGCGCCCCTGCTCGCAGTCCCGCCCAGCGCCCGCCGTAGCGCCCGCGCCCGTCGACACATCTGCTGCTACAGCAGTTGCGTTCGAAGCTTCCACTTCGTACAAGAAATTGTACGAGCAGCTCCTCGAACATTATTACTTCGCAAAGAAGCACCACGTCGAGCAGACGATTGTTTTGAAAGATGTGATAAACGTGCAGGCAGGGGCAAAGTCTGCTACTTGTTCACAATCTTTTATGTTTTCTTTCAAGCAAACTTACGAAAAGATACTTTCGCAATTTCCGCAAATTTTTGGTGACTTGCGTCAAGGTTGGCGCAGAGAATCGCAGATATTGAGGTGCTGTCGGCCAAGCTGCAAGAAGCGAGAGGTGAGTTGAACGTCTATCGCGACCAGCGCCACAGACGTTGGTGAACGATGAATTTCCGAAAATGAGAATCATAATATGCGGGTGCGCCCCCCCCCAAACCCTTCTTTTTTTAAGGCCAACCATGCTTGCAACAACGAAGAGCATCATGTCATCACCATGTTTGCAGTAAGGGAGGCTTGTGCGGATTCAGAGTGCGTGCTACTGATAATTTCCAGTTTCAATTTCAGCCACAAAAGAGGGTGCCCGGTAGTGGTACCTCGAACTGGTACACTCAAGTGGTATCAGGAAGTAGTACCTTGAAGTGATACCTCCAACGTGCTACTTTGAAGTGGTACCTCCTTGTGGTTCCTTCAAATCCTACCTGGACGAAGTGGTACTTGGAAGTGGCACTTCCCAGTGGTACCTGGACGTGGTGCAGGACAACAGAGCGTCTTCTGCAACGGCTGAGCGCCTGGCCAACATGTTTTTCATAGTTGATGAGTTTCCATGCACCGGGTCACACTGGCCAGTGGTGCAGGGAGCACTTCCTGCCGTCTAATGCGGCAAATCAAGCAGTTCTGCAAGGCTTCCCCACGGATATTGCTGAGAGTGTGAACAGCAATTTCTCACTGCTGGGCCACACTGCGCACCACATGGGCCAGTGGCTCTCACAGCTGGCCTGTCTGAGATGGTCGATGTTTGCAATCTTGTTCACTTGCAAGCTTGCGCTGAGCGCCAAAGGAAGCGGCAGAGGCAGTGCTTGGCTGCTGCGTGGCACACTTAGCAGACTGTATGTACGGTATATATCAGGTTTTGCCATGGACTAGACGTACCCCCGACAAGCCAATACATGGAGAAGCTTAGGGGAGATCGTTATGTGGGAGGGTAGGTACGGAACCCGCGAACCAACAATTCTGAAAAAGTTTCGTGGCTGCTTGCTTTCTCAGAATGATCGCACGTAGGGAAAAACAATTATGATAGTAATGGCCATGTCAAGCCTTGTAGTCGTCGTACTCTTACAATACATACATACATACATACGTACGTACATACATACATACATACACCATAAAAATGATACTAGTGATTCACCCTCAGCTCTAGACCCTAAGATGTCTACCTTATGCATGATCACTTTGCAATTCTTGGGCTGGCTTTTCCACAGAGAGTGAGTACTTTCTCCCCCATAAAAAGCATCCGAAGACTACACAAAGAGAAGACTAGGGTTTAGAGTTTAGGTGTTTGGGTATACAAGGCGTCATGGGGAGATTAATCATCCGAGCAGCGGACCTACCAGGGCAGTTTGCAATACCAGAACCTTACCTAACAAATCAAGCCGTATTCATAGTAACCCCATCATACTCACCACGAACACCCGTCCCCCCCGAATACTACATATCTGAGGACATATGCACGCAATATCAGGGAGGGGTGTGTATGTTTTACATTGGTTAGGGGGACCTTGCATGGGTGGTCTTGGCCCATTTTTCCGCCCGACGATCAGTACCCAGGCTTGAGATTCTGCGTCACAATCTTGGGCTTTCAACCTTCCAAGACGAGAAAAAGTCTTAAGCCAAAAACCCAACTTCGGGTGTCATTGTTGTTCTTCTCGTTCGGGTTTGGCCCGGCAGACATGCGCTGAGGTCATGTCAATCTTTGCTCCCGGATTTGCATGCAAGAGCACTTCAGCATCCATCTCCCAACGCACGTCACTCACCCCCCCAGAAGCATCGAGCCCCAAGCTGCGAAAAAAAAAATCTGAACCCCAAAAAAGTTGATGCTTGCCAGCAGTCATTTCCCGTACGTCAAGCAATCTTATTTAGAGGATTTCAGGAAGATTATCAATGTTTTCTTTTGCATTCCGCCCATACATCAACGCATGAAGGAAACAATCTAAGGATTGCAGGCCAAGGTCAAACCGCGTATCTTTGTTTGAAAATCCGTAAAGCCTCAATCCTTGCCCTCAGCCCTACGTAGAACCTCAACCTACTGGTGGTTAGTAGCGAATATATTGCATAAAGATTATAAGCATTACATTCCCTAATTCTAAATGAACCCCCAAAAATCAAGGGTTCTCATGTAGGGGTATAAAATTGGTATATACCACACGGGTAGAGAAACAACCTTTAAAAGGTGAAGTAAGCCACCTACACCCGAAAGTTTTCTTCACCCTTAAGGAAGGTAAGGTAAAAAACGCCCGAATTGTGACCAGGTAATATCGAATAATCTTCGTATTTACCTTTGGAAGCAGCAGTGCTTGGTAATATGGCTAGCCCAAGCAGTGTAATGTGTAATCCGAATGCGAATCCCAAACCCTAAGCCCTCAGCGCTAAACTCTATCCCTGAAACCTTAAAACCCTAATCCTTACAACTCTGAACCCATGCGAAGCCAAGGCAAGAGTCAGGGTAAGCCCCAATTCTTCGGTTCCACCCCTGGGGAGACGGGCGTAGCATCGGCCTACGGCCCTGTGTTGCCGGAGTCTATTGAGGCTGCGACGGGGAAGTCAAACCCCTAAACCTTAAACCCTAAAACCTAGGTGCGGTCCTGTTTTTGTCATGAGGGGTGTTACATGCACTTTTTGCAAAGTCACATGTGGAGATTTGGGGTTGAGGGTTTTCTCTCGGGGTTTGTGTAAATTTGTGTCGTTCTTGAGGCGCAAATGGTTTTAGGTTTGGGTGTTAGAGTTTCGTGTTTGTTCTCAACCCAGGTGAGGATATATAGGCTACAGTCTGAATTCCTAAGAAGGGGGTAATATAGGGGATCATATAGGAAGTAATATAGGCGTTATTAAGGGGGAGGCTAGGAGTTTAGACTACAGCTCATGTTGGTTTCCTCTGAAGGTGTTTTCCTCGGAGCATGAACAGAAATTGGGTGCAGGGGAGGGTTTTGGCATTTTTGGTGGTGTACGAAACCTATATGACATTCCGCCCCTACATAGTAGCCTGTGCATGCAGAGTTGTCCAAAGTATGATTATTTCTGGATACCGTATATGCTAGGGGTCATGTCACCATTGGAATCTCACAGTTTTTTCAACTGTCCATATACTTCCCAACACTATGCAGCAGGTTCCCCTTTTTTCCGTTCTTTTATTTCCACTAGGAAGCAGTAAGTAAACTCTCCAAGCTGCAGCCCCAGGCCCTAAGCCGTAAATCCCCAAGCCCTAAGCCCTCAACCCTAAACCCAAGATCCTAAACCCAAAACTTGAAACCTTGACCCTAGGAACTGGGGAACTGCAAGTTGGGGATCGCAACTGGTGCAACATTTTCTCCATAGACAGTATGGGCCTCGCCCATTTTGGGTAGCCTATGTAAGTCCAGTTCCATGGACCATGTAGGAAGGGTACATGCCCAGTCAGATGTAGTTGCCAAGTCCTATGAATCCTAAACCCCACACCTGATATACGCCTCTATATCTCCGTAGTCCCTTTCAAAGGGATCCCCCTAAACCCTAAGGCCTAGACCCTAAACCTTAAACCCTTGAATCCTAAACCCCGAAACAAGGTACCAAATCCCACAAGCCGTCAAGTGGAAAGGATCCCCATGAGATGCTCGAGTGCTTGGATGTAGCTTCGCTGACACGCAAGGAGTTCCTGAGTCCAGGGGTTTGGAGTTTAGAGGTTAGGGTTTGGGGTTTGGGCTTTGGGGTTTAGGGCTTAGCGTTTCGGGGGATCCCTTTACAGAGATCACAGGGATATAGAGGGACATAAAGGGTTTAGAGCTTCGAGGGTCGGGAGGACCTGAGAACACGCGCCTAATTACCAAGAACTTTTTGAGGTCTGATTCTTTAATTGAGGTACATTGTGCTGTCATTATACAAGGAATTTAGAACCACAACATTTGTAATTATGCAGGCCTCTACATCACATCCTATGGATCGGTGGTTTCAAGATTCAAAGTGGTGCAAAAACTCTTCCATCGACAGCGGAGGGCGCTTGGGGTTTCGCGGACTTTGAGGTCTAGAGGTTTTGCTTTAGGGTGTAGGGTTTAGGGTGAAGGATTTTGCTTGAGGGAGTGTGTTTCGGGATCGTTTTGACTTGAGCACCTACCTGCCATCTAGCTAAACCCTCAAACCCTAAACCCCAAACCCTCCACCCCAAAGCCCTGAACCCTAAAACCCTAAAACCCTAAACCGCTAAACCCCTAAACCCCAAACCCTACACCCTAAAACCCTAAACCCTACAATCCTATTGCTTGCATCCCAACTTGAAGGGAGATGGAGAGCAAGGGCCAATCTCACGGGAGCTTCTCAAAGTTTAGGCTTCAGAGCATCCTCGAATACCTGCCGGGAGCGTTTCAGGTCTTACTCTAAACTCCTTAAAGGGGGATATATAAGGGATTATATAGGGAACTACTAAAGGGGTTATTAAGGGGGATACTAGGAGTTCAGACAATGGCTCATATGGGTATAGGGGGATTCTCAATGAATCCGTGGGGTCCCTTTGAAAAGTTGGCGTGGAAGCTTGGGGGTTGCTCATCTCAACTTACGGGCTCTAAGCTTTAGGGTTTAGGATTTGGGGTTTAAGGGTTAAGGGGCAGTGCGTATGGTATGAGGATGGGGGCCTACATGGGGATTTCAACTCGCTCCCTTACAACAAGAAGAAGCAAACCCTAAACCCTAAACCCGAAACCCTAAACCCCAAACCCTAAACCCCAAACCCTAAACCCGAAACCCTAAACCCGAAACCCTAAACCCGAAACTCCCACCTGCATCTGCCAACTGCGCCTACCCAGGTCACCTGTCGGACGTTCCAGTCTATGCAGGATCAGCTCGAGTCGATGCTTCTGGGCTTTTTTAGGGTTTAGGGTTTCCGATTTGGGGATTACATCAACCCGTAAGCCCGAATCCCCAAAATCCTAAACCTTAAGCAAAGGTTCCTGGGTTGTACTCCCAATGTTGGCCTCCTGGGAGTTAGGATTCTTTGATGGAACCCTGGGTGACTCTACGGGTTTACATGATCATGGGTTGCCCTTCTGCACCTTCTTTCTCCTTCAATTAGAAGCTGCCTTTGGGGTTTGGGGTTTGGGTTTTGGGGCTAGTCTCGTCCCGCACCGCATTTGACGCGCACTTGTGTGCATTTGCACACTAGGTGAGCCACAGAAGTCTTCCCAGAAGGCCCAGCCATGCGTGTGATAAGTACTGCTCTTGTTGTGTGCTCATGGCGCTTCCCTATCCTGGCTTAGCACCTGCAACCCAAAGCCCTGAAAGTGTAGAGGTAGACTCTCATCGTTCAGACCTTAGATCGATGAGAGCTCATCCATAAAGCCTGGTAGAGCAACAGGCACATCAACCTTGCAAACATAAGCTTTGCAAGCTTTGCCACCTTGAAATCCAGAGCACGTAACCGTGGAACCAAATTGTTCTGACCTTATGCAGAAGCTTTAATGGTTGCAAAAGAACTTTCTTAAACTCCCGATTGAGCTACATTACAACATCTCCGGAAACCTTCTTCTAATCAATCCCCTTGCCCCCCGCTCTCTAATGATAGATGCTCCCGATATATGACCATTTGAGGGCAACGTGGCTTTAGCAGGGAGGTTTTATTATGAGGAGGGGCCCTAAACCCTAAGCCCTAAAAACCCCAAACCCAAATCCTTAAAACCAAAACCCTAAGCCCTAAACCCTAAACCCCCCAAAAAGCAATTCACAAGCCCTGAGGATGACTCGTGCGGAGCAGCTTGCTCTCTCGGCCCTGGACACTGTACAGGAGCCCCTTACAAAGCGGAGGCAGGTTTAGGGTTTGACGGTTTAGGGTTCGAGGGTTTAGGGGGGCCATGTGTGTGTTTTTTTTCCAAGGCTTGGCTCCGCCCTGGTTTGGCTCACCCCTTGGGGATTTCCTACAATTTCTAACTCCAAAGGCTGCGCATATTGTAAGTTACAGCATTGAAAGCTTCTCGCGAACAGAAATCTGGTCCCCTGGTCCTCTGGTTCCTGGTCCTGGTCCCCTGGTCCTGGTCCCCTGGTCCTCTGGTCCCCTGGTCCTCTGGTCCCCTGGTCCTCTGGTTCCTTGGTCCTGGTCCTGTGGTCCTCTGGTCCCCTGGTCCTCTGGTCTCTCGATCCTCTGGTCTTTCGT
>CAJNIZ010044372.1:35685-50497 GCA_905231905.1 Symbiodinium pilosum
GGTGTGAGAGTCCAAAAACGTCGACAGTTACGAGGATGGCGACCCTGCCTTCCGCGATCCCCGTAACAGTCGACATTTTTGAGTTTAGAACATCATCCGAGAGTCGAAAAACGTCGACAGTTACGAAGGTGGCGACCGTGACCTCCGCGATCCATGTGACAGTTGACACTTTGCAAATCTAAGAGTTCAAAAATGATGACAGTTACAAGGAAACGAGAGGGGGGGTCGAGCCAAACCTTGGAAAAAAAGGTGGAGCCAAACCTTGGAAAAAAACACTCCGCCGGTTGAGGGTTTAGGGTTTGACAGTTTTGGGTTGGTTTAGAGTTTGGTGTTTAGAGTTTGGGGGTTTAGGTTTAGGGTTTGGGGTTTAAAGTTTGGGGCTTAGAGTTTGGGGGTTTTGGTTTTGGATTTTGTTCTGGTGGTTAGGGCCTAGACCCTAGAGTGTGGTTCTTTATTGGGATAGTACTGGGAACCTACAGATTCATGTGGTTTATCAGGTTAAGGATACTACAACACATTTTCAACCATGACCCAGTAAAAGCTTCGTGCTCAGGGCTTTGGATGTAGGTTCAGCGCACTGATTGATGGCTCCAGCTCTAAGAAGGAATGAGTGTTTAGTTTAGGAATTAAGGTCAGGTTAATAGGAAGTAGTAAGTCAATGCAAGTGTGTTAAAAACCTACTTTCAACCTATCTGGTTGGCCTCATGTAGGTCGCCCGAACGAAAAATAAGTATGGCTATGGTTTCAAACATATATATATATATGCAAAAAAAACTTTTCTGGCTACGGAGAGACCTCAAACCGAAATCCTGCGAGACCATAATTACTAGGATCTGAACCCTAAGACCGTCAAGCCCAGCCCCAAAAATCCCTGAACCCGGCAACTTAGACCCTGGAAACCTAAACCGTAAGGCCCTACACCCTCTGTTGCTATCCCTGTATACCCTCAGTGCTTGAAGAATTTTCCGTTTGGCGTGACCGCAGGCATATCAGCTTTTCAATGTTCCTAAACCCCTAAATCCTAAACCATAAAACCCTAAAACCCTAAAACCCTTAGACCCTTAAACCCTTAAACCCTAGAACCCTTAAACTCTTCAGCCCTAAATCCTAAAAGCCCCCATTTTCCAACCTTGGGGTCGATCCCGAACTTCCATGGCCAAAGGGCTGTAGTGACGCCACTCCTGGCTCACAGGTTCATTGGATTTAGTGTAGGGTTTAGGGTTTAGGGTTTACGGATTGAGGTTTAGGGTTTAGGGATTTGGGTTTGGGGTCTAGTGTTTAGGGATTTGGGTTTAGGGTTTAGGGATTTAGTTCCTATCTACAAGTTCTTAGGGGCCTCTATAAGCGCTTATGGGGATTTGTAGGATTTGAGGTTTAGGGTTTAGGGTTCATGGGACGTAGTGACTACAGATCACCAGGGTTAGAACTCCATTTATAGTTGGGGCAACTTATAGAAGTGCTGCTAGGACGATGATAAGTAGCGCTACACGCCCACTTGTTGGTAGTGACTGAGTACCATGGACTCCCCTAAACCTTAAATCCGAAACCCTAAGCCCTAGACTCTAAGCCTTAAGCTACACCCTAGAAACCTGGAGACTCCGAACTCCATCTCTGAGCCTTTAGGCTTTAGGGTATAGACCCTGAACCCTTAAAGCTTAAATCATGAAACCCTTAAGCCTTAAATCGTTAAACCCTAAACCCATATACCTAATCGCATAAATCCGGAAGCTATAAAGCCTAAGTCCTAATCTCTATGCCCGAAAGCTCGAACCCTGAAACTCCGAGCTCAGAAGCCTAGTCCCTCAACTGCAGTGCCTTGTCCCTGGCGCAGGGGCGCTAAACCCTGAGCGCTTAGCCCTAAACCCTAAACCCTAAAACCTAAACTCAAAACCCAAAACCTCAAACCTTGAATCCTAAACCCTAACCCCTTAAACCCTACACTTAAAACCCTAAACACTAAACCGTAAATCCTAAATTTTAAGCCCTGAATCCTAAACCCTAAACTCTAAACCTGGCGCAGGGGCGTTCATTGGGAGGATCCTCTGGCAAGCACTGACACCCAAGATGCAAAGCCATCGCTGGGGCTTGACATGATGCAAACAATAGAGCTCCTTGTTGCTGCGTAGGTTTTGGCGTTTAGGGTTCAGGGTTTAGGGCTTAAGAGTTGTGGTTTAAGTTTGGTGGTTTTGGTTTCGGATGTTGCGTGTAAGGGTTTAAGGGTTCATGGGGGCTGCAGATTCTGCTAGCTGTCTGAGTAAACACGTCTGTCCACGGTTGAGGGTTTAGGGTTTAGTCAGTTGACCTACATACCAAGTCCCCCTCCCCCAGCAAGGCTAAAAACCCTAAACCCTAAACTTTAGATCCAAAATCCTAAGCGGCAATTTAGGGCTACAGCTGGAAGCCACTGTGAGAGGGGTCGCCTGGACCAGCCCTTGCCTTGTGATGTTCGGGACTGTATACACTACCTGTCCATTTCGGAGACCATTGACAGAAACTATGTCCCACTTGCGGTTTCAGAAGTATGGGGTTCCAACATCAACCCCCAAACATTGGAGTCCTTACGAGAAGGACGCCCTAGAGAAGGGACCCTGACTTGGAGCCCCCATATGCTTGCATGGAAGTACTTTTGTCCTGGCTTTCCTTCCCTAGACCCTAAGCCCTAAACCCCTAAAGGGGCTAAACCCTAAACCCTAAGCCCTAAAACCTACACCCTAAACCCTAAACCCCTAAGGGGGCTAAACCCTAAACCCTAAGCCCTCAAACCTAAACCCTAAGCCCTAAAGGCTAAACCAGAACCGAGGTTGGAAGCCAAGTGCGCTGAAGTTCTGCAGAAGCTGAAGGATCGTATGCAGGAAGAGGAGGTGCTACAACAGAAGTGCCACAGCATCTAGGTCTAGGGTTTAGGGTTTAGGGTTTCGGGGTTTTAGGGTTTAGGGTTTAGGGTTTAGGGTTTAGAATCTAGGTGGGACTTTACCACAACTGTGAGAATGGAAAAGAAAATGGAAACTACCATAGTGTATAAGGGTTATATAGGGATAATGGAAAAGAAAATGGAAACTACTATTTAGGGTGCCGCAGCATCTAGGTGGGACTTTCTTACAACTGTAGCCCTTCAAAACATTCGAGGATCCCCTGGTTCAGAATAAGAGGGCTACAAGTAAAGTCTTCCGGTGAGGGATTCAAGAGCAGCCGAGGCATAATGACGGCTTTGGATACCCTCATGAACGACCCGGAGTGTGGGTTAGCCATCGTCAAGCAGGCGCTCATATGATTTCAAGATTTGTGTGTGTCAATGGCACGGCCAAAGAGAAGTTCGTCGAACCCGTAAGATTTCACATTTTCAAATCTGTGATGAGCCACCTTGTTTCATGCACGGCACAAAAATTGTGCTTGTGTGGAGAGCATCGTGGAGTCTCCGGTCCCTCTCGTCCAGATGTGCCCAACTTGGGTGTTTCACTCGATAATGTACGTGGCTTCTGCTCTCCGTCGTGCTGTGGCTGCAAGGTTGACCTAACAGCAATAATTCGTGGCATCCATAGACTGGCTGGAACTACTTGTGCTGCAACAACAAGTGGAACATGTGAGTTCTTCAAAGTGACTCATCCGAAGCAGGACACCACCACTAACCTATAATCCCAATGTCCATTTCATTTTCCATTTACTTTTCCATTTGATTCTCCATTATAGGGGGATAATAACCCTACATAACCCCTGGAAACCCCTACTGTTGCTTCATTTACATGAGGGGCACTGCAAGCTCTTGTGCCCAACCCCACATCCAGCACCCTTCAGCAGCCAATTAAAGAGGACAATGACTGGCAGCTAGTACAGCTAGCACATCAAACGGAACAACACGTGGCGACACCAAAGCCCAACTACCCGGGAACCCTTGTCCGAACTCATGTTACCCGCAGAGATTCCGGAATTGATCCTGTATCATTATGTGGTTCTGCTACATGGACTTTTCTACCTAGTGAAAGAGCTTAAGCTAATGCTATCCGGTGGGGGCACCTCGCTGCGCAGACTTTGGCTTCGGGTAAACAGGTATTGTTAGAGGATGCAGAGACCCACAGGGTTTAAGAAGATTTTGCAACTGGCGTCATAGTGATGGAAAACGCCCTGCCACAGCATTGTCTCCGCAAAGTGACGTGAAAGCAGAGGTCAGTGGGAGAAATTGTTTCTTGCAAGCATGCAGGGCTTTGAGATTCAGGGCTTACTGAGGAATCCTAAAACCCAACAAGGTAGATAACGTGATACATGTTAATAGCTATCCAATCAGGAATCAGGTTGGAGTTTAGGTCACCTGAGCATTTCCAGAAAGGGATGTTCCCCTTACAGACACCCCAACAAATATTTTGATCCACGTTACAGCGACCCCTGAAGAGGGATTCCCCTATTCCCCACAAAGCCCTAAACCCTAAACCGCGAGCACTTCGCCTAGGCCATGGAGCAGTGTCCCAAGGCGATCAAAGTATATAAGAGTTATCACGCCTCTGATTTGGATAGAGATCTTTTGCGCCATCTGGGGTCCCGAATTTTTCAAGAATTCTGAGACTTCAGGTGGTGAAGGATTTGCTCCATCAACAACAGTCTTCTAGAAATCCCACACTTTGAGGGGAGCATCAAGAAACTCTTTGCAAACCAAAGTTCGTCTTGATTTACTTGGCGAGATACATGGCTGAATAGCTCTGGCAATACTGTTCCGAAGTCTATCTGAAAGGCAAAAATGCTACATTGAACAGCTTATAAAAGGACTCAGAAAAAAACAGTCGAAGGAACACATGTTATAGCCAGGTCATGTCTCATAGTACCTTGTAGGTAGTATGTCACGTGCCCCTGTTGGGATCCTTGCGCCTGTTTGGATGAGGATAACGTATTGGAAGCTACACCTGTACCTTCCACCCAAGACTGTGGCAATTGAAAAGGGGGTTAGTTTGGGTGCGAGCAAACCTGTGACCCTAGACACTATACATCATTTTCATGGGGATGTCCCAAATTAGTGGTACTTTTTCGAGGAGTCCTAGTACGGATTATAGTATTTTGGGGTCTCTGTTGGGGTCTCCTTATTTTGCCCCGAAGGCCCTTGCGAGACTTGCCCCTAAACCCCCAAACCCAAAACCTTGTGGGGGGAGGGTACAACACACAGGCAGGTGCACCAGCGCCGAGCACTGCACCTGAACTTTCCGAGGTGCTTGGGCGGATGGAGGGTTCACGGTTTGGAGTCTGGGGTTCAGGGTTGCAAATTTTGAGGGTTTGGGGTTTGAGGGCTGGGGTTTGAGGGTTAAGGTCAGGGTTCAGGGTTTTGGAGTTGTTTGGTCTTGAGGGCAGAGGGTTTGAAGTTCAGGGTAGGTCGTAGTGTGGAAGGTTTAGGGCAGAGGGTTGAGGGTTTGGGCAGGCCTGGGGTGTAGGTTGAGGGAGTAGTTTACGGTTCAATTTTATGGGGAAAAGGATGAAATCCTGCATGACCCTAAGAATATTGTACTAAACGTTTCCCTTAGCCCTAAACCTACCCCCATCGTGGCAAAGGCTAGGGCTGTTCGTCGGTTTCCCTATTACCCCCTCTATACTACACTCCTAGGTCCCCGCCTTATTTAAGGTTATTTAGGGGTTAGTATGGGGGGGGTGAGGTAGGGCAGCCCATGAGAGGTCCTATGTGGCATTGACACATGGAAGTTTGTGTTAGGCCTATTTTTGGGGGGTTCATGGCTTATAGCCATAAGTAGTCGCAAAAGCATCGTTTTCAGGCCGTATATAATTCCTGTCAGGGAACCCTAAACCCTAGACTCAACATTTTCAATTGCCATGGCTTCTCAAGCCCCAGTTCAAGGCAGGTTTGAGCACTTTGTTTCCCCCAATCCTGATATTAGGGTGTAGGGTTTAGGGTTTAGGGTTAAGCCGCTTTAAAGCCATAAGTACTCAATATTTACCTCGCCCCCAGAGTTGTTGAAGTGAATTCCTGCAGCGCTTGCCAGGCAGAATGTTGCCGCTGGTTCGGCATCTTCGCACGGAGGAGGTATACTGCCAGGGGCCCTTCCAAATCTGTGGGGCTTGTCATTATCTGCGGCTCACAGGGTCTTGCTCACCGTCCTCGTTCTTCTTCTTACTGCCGCCACTCGATGGGTTCAGTGTTCTCATATTTTCATCCCAGAAAGATAGTCGCCATAGACAAGACGAGGATTCACGAAGATTTGTTCAGTGGCAAGCATATTGAGTGCCTATTAAAGTTCGGGTCTTGCTACAAAAGGCCAACGACTGCATGGAAGTGCAATGGTATAACTTGGAAAACGAAGGGATCTGTACAGTTTCTTGTGTATACTGTGCGGGGAGTTTCCGGCGAAGAAAACACAACGTGTTGTACAGATCGCAGAAAGATTCAGGTCCTACTGAGAGTTGTCGAAGTTTGTAATGACAGGTCAGAGTTCTGCGGAACTGTCCATTGTCTTCGGCCTTGCTTTCTTATGGGGCTCGAAGGTGTAAGTGTACCTGAAGGTTCATGGGACTCAGGAACTACTTGTAACTGAGGTCTAACCCTAACTATAAGTCCCGGGCTGGCCTCGTACAGATTACGCCCCAACTATCAGTAGGGCTATATCTCCAGTTATAAGTAGATACTGGGCCCCAAGAACTTTCTGGTAAGGCTTGGTCCTGGTTGACTGTTTGGTTGAGGGTTTAGGGTTTAGGGTGTAGTGACTTGGCTATGTTTAGCCTGAAACCAATTATCCCTGCACATTCCCCACACTACATGGTTGTTTCCCAAAATTGGGACCCGGATATACACCTCAGAATACTACAATCCTTCTTGTGCAGAAATAGTATCTCATCCCTAGAGACCAACCTGACCCCAAACCCTAAACCCTAAACCTTAAACCCTGAACCCTAAACCTTAAACCCTGAACCCTAAACCCTAAACGCCAACCCTTAAATCCTAAACCCTAAACCCCCATTTTTTGGGAAACCGCTAGAAACCAACCTTATCCTTCTGAAGACCTTACAGCCCTCAACCCTCAAAACTCCAGATGTGGGTTAGGATTTAGGGTTCAGGGAACCACGCGCCCCATGCTTGTTATTACTAGTATTGTTATTCTCAGTTTTACCGTTCTTAATCTACTATTCCAAGTATTCCTGTGTTTAGTATCATTCAGGTGGACCCCCCACCCAGTAAGAGTGACTATAAGGAATAGTAAGGATTATATTAGGGTCCTCTTGTATTCCTACTATACCACTATTACAGGGTGGGGGGTCCTCATGAAGTATCATTATTGCTATGCCTGTGTGGCCAAGATCTTGCTTTTCCTTGGGCCTGGCAGCGCGTGCGTAGGCCTTTCGCGGCTTGATGTTGAGGCACCGGGATCTGGTTAAGGGTTTAGGGTTCAGGGTTCAGGGGTCTAGTACGATACTTCTTGGGTTTAGGGTTTAGGGTTGTGACTTCAGTTATATTCCGAGTCGGGTTATGACCTGTTTCTCACCCTGTAAACCCTTCAAAGCGGTTAGTTACAAGTAGTTGCTACGTCGCATGAATCTTCAAGCAGTGTTTGAGGACTGGGTTTGGACTATTGCTATTCTTACTAGTATTCCTATCCCCAACATTACTGGTATTTCATGTGTATTGATGCGTTAATGGCCATTCTTATTGCTACTCGAAGGAGTCTTGTCATCAGAAACAGTACTGAGGATTGGGGTTTTGGAAGTGAGGTCTCCAATTTGATTGTCTGTTTCTGGGGGGCTTTGCGTAATCATTTCGTGGGACTGCTTGTCTTACCGGAGATTTTGGGTGCTTTGGTTTTGGGTTCAATGTAACTCCTGGATTCCAGTCTGGTGCTTCAGTGAAGTAGAAGTTTAGAGCTTCAGGTCTTGTGATAAGGATTCGTGCATGTGGTGCAAAGATCTTTTGTGCGGTTTGGGCATGCTTGGTTGCGGGTTTCTAAGCGCTAAGCCCCCAACACCTGCTCAGTATTTTGAATGAAGATACTACAACTCGCAGTATAGAATAAGATTGTGTTCTTCTTTTGATTATAGTATCCTATAGTAAGAAGATGGCCTCTTGGTTCAACAAAACAATACCCAAACCTTGTCACCCCGAGGGTCCAAGTACCCAATAATTGGGTACTTAGGGTTTTGGTAATCGTAATTGTAGTACAGGGTTTTGGGTATGTATATAATTATTAGGTACTTGGACCCTTGGGGTCACTTGGCTTAGCTTTTGTCTTCATGCTTTCTTCAGTGCAGATTCTCCCAGTTATTGCCATGGCTGTCCCTCAAAACGGAAAAGCCGAGCTAAGCCCTAAAACCTTTGTTTGAGGGCACGCACAAGGTAGGATCACGGTTTAGGGTTTAGGGTTTAGGGTTTAGGATCTCGTAAGGGTCACCGTCATTATTGTGAAGAGCATGGCCGTTACAAAGCTGCAAACCTTTAAACCCAAAACCCTAAGCCCCAAACCTCAAACCCTGAACCCTAAGCCCTAGGCCCTAGCCCTTAACCTCAGTTGTATTGTTCTTGTCATCCACATGCTTATGTTTATGAGCAAGAAAGGGATTTTGGTAACCCCAACCCCAAAATTAGGACCCTGTGACTATCATATGATGGTTATAGGGTCCTAATTTGCGGGGGTGGGGTCACAAAAATCTCCTTACTAGGGGTTATTATTAAGGGGGATACTAGGAGTTTAGACAGTAGATTATATGATTATGTTTATGAGTCTGCTCTTTTGCAAAGCCCTAAACCCTAAACCCTAAACCCTAAACAATGGATTTTTGTGGTTGGGGCGACTTTTGGGGGAGCTTGGGGTGGTGGGTTTAGGGTTTTAGGGGTTTAGGGGCTTAGGGTGTATGGTTATCCATTGTTTAGGGTTTAATTAGGGTTTAGGGTTTAGGGTTTTAGGGTTTAGGGTTTAAGGTTTAGGGTTTAGGGTTTAGGGTTTAGGGTTTAAGGCTTAAGGTCCAGTGTTTAGGGTTTAGGGTTCAGTGTTTAAGGCTTAAGGTCCAGTGTTTAGGGTTTAGGGTTTGGGGAAAAACGCTACTGGACCGCGCATCGTGAACACTAAGCCCCACCAACTGGTAATATAGCAACTGCCAGAATGTACCCTCAACCTTAAACGCTAAATGTACCTCATCCCTACACTCCGTGAGGGACCTGCAGAGACGACAGTCGTTTCTGAAAGGCACTCTATGAGGTTTAGGGAAGGTAAGCCGCACCGCTGCACCTGCCCCTTCTTCCCACCCTAAACCCTAAGCGCAAAACCCTAAACCTTAAACCTAAATCCCAAAACCCGAATCCCAGAATCCTAAACCTTAAACCCTAATCCCGAAACCTGTAACTCTAAACCCGGATAGGACAGTGAAGACGAGGATGGCATGGTCACGGAGGAAGAGGTTGCCCGCTAACATGGTATGGGTTGGGTGAATCCCCCACCCAGTCATGGCTAGGGTTTAGGGTTTAGAGTTTAGGGTTTAGCTTTTGGGGTTTAGGGTTTAGGGGCTACCACAAAGTGAAACTGTAGGTATACTAAGCCCTATTATTTCCGTATTTTCGGGGCTGCTACTGTAGGGGAATTGGTGTAAGGCTTGGGGAGGAAGAGAGAGATCAATGCCCATCTATCAGGCGGAGTGATATACAAGCCGAAGAACTATCCATACTATCACCTTACCAGAATAGTGCCAGTATACCATCGGGGGAAGATTCATTATTAGGGTATGTGGCGTTTCATTATTGCGAAGAGGGCATTGCGAAATAGACTGCGAAGAGCAGAAGTATCTCTGAATGTCACAGTGTTAGTGCATAATATTTCTTGGAATAGGGGTAGTGTCCGGACATGTCCAGGCTGCACTGTTTGTGGGTTGAGTTTGAGCGCTCAATATCCTGTTGTAGAAGAATCTGGAGAAAAGCAGATGTGTGGGAGGGCTACAGGCCTACAGAGTTCTACCTTGGCATCAGCTCCTGAGTAATTCTCCGCAATAGCAAGCGGTCTTCTACCATCAACTGCGAGCTCTGAGGAAGCGGAAGATTTGGGGTAGGTCATCCTATGCAGTAGCTTCTGTGGGTTTTCGGATGAGGTGAGGTCCCAGACTAGCACCAACAGCAGTTGTATTCCAAGATGTAGGAGTATTGGTGTCGGTGATTTTTGTGGTGACAGTACTACCGGCCGTAGTAGAAATAGTCGCAGCAGAAGCAGCAGTCGTAGCAGTTCTCATTGCATTACTAGTAGTAGCAATTGCGCTAGTGGAGTAGGGAATTTGGTGCAAGCATAATTTCTGGTCGTCATAGTGGCTGTGGCACTGCTTAACAGTAGCAGTCCCAGGAGGAGTCATAGTAGAAGAAGCAGAGGCAAGCAGAAGTTGGTGCATGCAGCCGTCATAGTAATGGTGATTGCGGCTGTCCCAGCAGGGCAAGGATGGGTTTTACAAGACAGGGTTTAATGTTTGGATGAGGATATATGCTGACTGCCAGGCGTTTAGTTCACAAGGAACACATCCCGTATTCGGAGTGTCAAGGCACGACCACTGGCCCAATTAAAATGACGGCTGTGGCTAGGAGTTTGTGTCACAATTTCTGCCCTGACAATCTATCCCTTCCCCTCCCACAAACGAATGCAGGATGACATGTAGGCCGCCCTTTTAAAGAGTACCGCCCTAAACCCTAAACCCTAGACCTTTGTTTTGGGAGCGGGAGTGGTATTCCGCTAGATTCGTGAGTTGTGATTCCTTGGAGAGCAACATGATAGCTGGTTAGGCCCCTGAAATATATTTGATATTTTCCTAATGGCTTTAATCAGGGACCCTATATACCAATATTTTTCAAAGGGCTTGAGGGGCCAACCCAGATAATCGGATGGTATTCATAGTTTACTTTCTTGAATTCAGAACTCCGGTTTAGTTGGCTTGCAGTGCAGTGCGGCTGACCATGTGTGTTTTCAAAGCCGTTTCCGGCCAAAGAGCTCTGAGCGGCGATGGCAGGTTTTGTAGATAATTAGCATGCCAGTTTCTTTAGACATTAGGCGCCCCAGAAGCATCAGGGAGTGCCGGCACAAATGGTAGGATACTTCTGGTTTTAGTCTCTTAATCGTGCTTGCGGGTTCCTCAACTTCAGCATCTACCTTCTAAGCACGTATCTTAAGGATTCCTCTCCGAAGCTTGTGGGGTGTAGGTTGAGATACTGTTCCCCAGGCACAGGATGGAGAGAGAACTTCCGAAGCAGACTGAGATGGAGATAGGATATCAGCTATAGTGCAAACTCCTTGTATACCCCTTAGCAACCCCCAAAATGGTCACCTACTCCCCTATACAACTCCTGTTAAAGACTTTAGTCTATGGCTCATGTGAGTTCTTGCTATGTGTTTTGAAGCCTCTTTCTTTCACGGATGACCGCGCAGTCATCCCAATGCAGCGTTCGCATGACGTGGGGTCGTGTGGCTCTCCTCTTGCTTGTCTTCAAGCACTGCAGAGGCAGGCCATTTTTTCTTCCTGGGTGTTAGTGGGGAAGAAAGGGATATATCATTTAGCAATTCTACAGGGATGATATTCCTTTCGTCCCTACTAACCAAAGTTTTCCTTATAGTTCCTTATGGTAGAGATCTGAAGAGCCCCGAATATTGACGCAACCCGCAGAAATGCCGGGTATAAGATTATTGGAGCTATAGTCTAAACTCCTTAAAGGGGGGTTATATAGGGGATTATATAGGGGACTACTATAGGGGTTATTATGGGGATACTAGGAGTTTAGACTAAGGCTCATTTGTTGCCACCAAACCCTGTTTGAAGTGCAACTCCTTCAGGGACTTATGCTTCCAATCTTTGTTACCCTAAACCCTAAACCCTAAACCCTAAACCCTAAGCCCTAAGCCCTAAACCTATACAGGAAGGGTGGTATGATATTGGGAAGCCCTAAGCCCCAGACCCTAGACCCTAAACCCTAAACCTCGAGCCTAAACCCTTAACCCTATGATATCTTAGCACGTGCCCGTTCCCCACCTCCTCTGATTCAAGATGGTTTAGGGTGAAATAATGGAAAAGAAAATGGAAACTACTATATTATAATGGATTTAGGGTTTAGGGTTTGGGGGTTTAGGCTTTAGGGTTTAAGTTTTAGGGGTTCAGGGTTTGCGGTGTAGGATTTGTATAGGGTACCTCATGTGCGCCCCATTATCGTACAGGTAATTGCGTGGGCGTTTTAATACCTTTTTCTGTATGCTGCTTACCTAGAGGTTTGGTGTCTTTGGCTTTGGGCTTAGGGTTTAGGGCTTAGGCCTTACTTAGACCCCCCAATGTAGTACTTTCTTTGGTCATCTAATAGCAATCCTATCCAAAAAACAATACCACACCGCAAAAGGAACCACATCGGAGGGTCCAGGTAGGCCTTGGGTTTGGGTTTCAGAGCTTGAGGATCGGGGTTTAGGGTCTAGAGCTTGAGGCTCAGGGTTTAGGGTCTAGAGCTTAGGGCTTTAGGGTTTCAGATTTAGGGCTTAGCGCTCATGGCTTTAAGGTTGCGGTTTCGGGTTACAGGGTGAAGGGTTACGGGTTTAAGCCCAAAACCTTAAACTTCCCAGGCTCTTGAGTCCAGCACTGCAGACTCTGAACTCTGAGTCAACCGGTATAGGGGCTTAGAGTTTAGGGGTTTACGGTTCAAGATCTGTACATCCCGACACTACATCTTCTAGCCCCACCTGGACCCAGCCCTAAATCTCCAAGAGTCTTAATCCTAAACACTGAACCCTGGCTCTTAAACCTTTTAGGCCCCCTTAATCCTGAAGCCTAAGCCCTGAGTCCACCCTAAAAACTACACCCCAAAAGTTCATGGGTTTTGTCAACCCAGAACCCTTCAAGTTCATCGCCAGGCGGTCCTTGGGAAGAGCAGCAGCAACAGCAGTGTCTTCGCCTGGATGGCTACCCGGGGAACTGCCCATCCAACATCATGAAGGGCGCTTGCTACAGCTCCCTGACTTAGAGCTTGGCGTGTACCCTCACCCTAAACCCTCAAACTTTAAGCCCTGAACCCTAAGCCCGAAGCGCTAAACTCTGAACCCTGAATTCTAAGCCCTTAACCCAAATCCTAATGATAAAGGAGATCCACATCACGCCGGAACTTTTGTAGTTCAGAGGACTGAAGAAAATTCCAGAGTCAACCTTGAACCCTAAGCCCATGCGGTGGTGCAAAATCTTGCCATCAACGGTAGATGTAGCAATAGGAGATGAAGGCTGGGGTTTGAGGACATCAGAATTCAGTGCATGGGTTTATAATCCCCTTAAGTAGATAGAATATGGCTTTGGGTATATTATAAGAAGATCCCCATATAACCCTAAACCCTTAACCCTAAACCCTTAAAGGGGGACTATAGGATTTAGAGTTGAGGCTGGGTCAGAGAGATTGGTTAGTGGGATACTACAGATACCCAGAGAGCCCGCGCTTCCTTTTTCTGCCACCACGTACCTTAGGCGGTAGTGCAACGCGAGGAAACTTCTAGGGGATGCTATAGTGTAATGCGTAGATCAAAATCATATCTTCTTTGTGAGTATAGTATTTTTTGTAAGAACAAGATAGCTTGTTCAGCCACCAAAAAAACACACTGCTGAGGTAGAGATGCCCCTAGCCACGCCTTGAACGAATTGCGGCTGTTCGCATTCTACAAGGGATCTAACGTTCGGATTTCTTGGTGTGGTTCTGGTAGGATAGCTTCAGAACAGCAGTGGAAACTCTTTAGTGGTACCTGCGAATGATTTTTCTTTTCCTTATGGAACCTGAGGTGCCTATGTGAATTGTTAGGGCAACAAGGATGCTACGATGGCGTTTAAAAGATCCAGTATGATGGTCCTAGATTCTCATGGTCCCGAAAAATTTTGTACAATTATGTATATGGCACGGTACCTCACATAAACCTCAAACTAAGCCTTGAACCGAGCATTGATGGCAATTCAGGCCCTAACCGTAGGCAAACAGGACAGCACCCGAGCTCCCGGAAGGACTCCCAGAAGATTAGGGTTGGGGTTTAGGGTTTAGGGTTTAGGGTTTAGGGTTTAGGTGTAAGCGTGGACCGAACAACTACCCACCTGTAATCTTATTGGTTCTTGGTAGGGAGTAAGTGTGCCCTTATTCCTGACTAAGACCCCGCAGCTAATCGGCTTCGATTGAACCTGAACTCCAAACCCTTCTTCTAAGGTGCAGAGGAGGGCGTGAATTGGGCTTGCATGCCGGACGCTTGACTACGAAGCCTTAACCCACTCTCCCCGAAACAGGGGGTCCGATACATCAGGCAGATTCCTGAAGCCCTAAACCTCTGGGCACCACTGGGTTCCCCGCCAATTCTAATCTTCTTTTGAAGGAGGCCTTCTTACGGGTTGTGTCCTGCTTGGGGTCCCTAGGAATCATAGTTTCTGTTGAGCAAGGACAGCAGTGGTTCGACGTCCTGGTTTGGGGGGTTCTACAGTACATTGAAGGAGGGCATCTACTGTTCGACCCCTAAACCCTAAAGCCCTAAACCCTAAACCCTAAACGTAAGCGGTTCTCAACAGTCTTGCGTCCTTGTTTGGGGTCGCTCTTGTCGGGAATGATGTGAGCTACGGACTGAATTTAGGTTGGGGGGACCTTTAGGGGACTATGTAGGGTTTTGGGAGGGGACCTATTAAGGGATATACTACCAATTTAGTCCAGGGCTCATGTCATTCAATGGGTATGATGGGGGAAGCGCCTGGCTAAGAAGCTGTTCCAGGTTGCGACAAATGTCGAACCTGGGCTTCAAACGTTGAAACGTCCTATACCTCAAAGCTTATATGGTAGTTTCCATAAATAGGGGGACCCCAAGGCTTTCGGCACAGGGCCGCGTGG
>CAJNIZ010044373.1:0-12254 GCA_905231905.1 Symbiodinium pilosum
GTTTAGGGTTTAGGGGTTTCCTAATATTAGGGGATACCCACTACAATGGAGAATCAAATGGAAAAGAAAATGGAAATTGAAATGGAAACTGGGATTATATGGGGGATTATAGGGGTTAGGGTTTCCCAAAATTAGGGGAGAAGGTGGGTTTAGGGGTTCTATAGGGTTATATAGGGATATATAGGGTTTATGGATTAGGGTTTAGGGTTTCCCAAAATTAAGGGGAAAAGGGGGGTCCTATAATAAGGACTATAGTATATTGGGGCCTAGATTGGGGTCCCCTTATTTTAGGAAACTAGCACATGTCCCCTGAGATTATCTCTCATTTTATGTTGCATGTGAAGTTGTGAAGGTTTAAGGTGCGCAGATTGGGGCTTTCGGGTGTAGCGTTCTGTGTCTACGGGGCCGACCCTGGGATGGGTTTAGGGTTTAGGGCTTAGGTAAGAGAGAACATGAGCTACGGGCTAAACTCCTTAAAGGAGGTTATATAGGGGATTATATAGTGGACTCCTATAGGGTTTCTTAAGGGGGATACTAGGAGTTTAGACTATAGCTCATATGAACCAACATTTGGCGTGTTGCACGGATTTTCTTACGTGGCCGTCGCACGGGTTCCTGCATTGGAGTCCCGAATCTGACATGCACCCAGTATCAGTTTCTGTGTATCCCAGGACCTTCCTTGTGCCCTTAATTGGTGATAGCCCCTAATAGTAGGTACTTAGGCCCCAATAGAGGGTAGGAGGAGGGTCTAGGTTGTGCGCAGCTCTTCAAGATAAATCCCTAAACCCTAAACTTTGCCCAACTTTACCCTGTCTGCATAGGTTCTGCTTTCTATATGGCAGGTCGCGGCCATTGCCAGGGCATGAGTTTTCAATCTGTCGGTGGAAGAGGAGCGAAATCTGACTGGAGCTTCAAGCCGGGCTTAGGGTTGAGGGTTTTTTCGGGGCTTAAGGTTTAGGGTCTAAGGGGAGCAAGGATTGGATGAATATCATGATCCCTTTCTACTCCCGAAGTCTACCCACCTTTTATAGTACCCGAACCCTAAACCCTAAACGGCCCATATTCACTTCCTCCAGTCCTCTGTGGCACCAGTCAGATTCACCGCAGCTTGAGGAAAAGTGCGCCAGGAAGATCGAGATGTCTATAAAGGTTTAGGATTTAGGATTTGGGGTTTCTTCCCACGGATCTAGCGAATTTCGTGAGGATAGCTTCCCTGATACATCTACGAGCCTTATGCATTCGTCATATGGCTGCCCTAAAGCCCCATGTTAGGGTACCCACGTGGTGACCCTAAACCCTAAACCCTTAATTTCACAGCAAATTAAGAGCCTGTTGTGCAGTCCGTTTTGGGGCAGCCAATGTTTGTAGAAGATCCTAGCTGGCCTTCAACTTGAATAGCCTTACACAAGAACTACTCTTGGGTCTTATAGGCTTTTCTGTAGAAGCCTGACTCATTGCAAGCAAACATTCGCCACTTGTAGCGCTTGCATGTTATAGTATGCAGTTTCGCAACCCGAAGGGGTCCATGCAGGTATAAGATGGTATATACTGAGGCCCCAAAGTGATTCCAATATACCTACTTTAAGGCCCAAGTATATACCATATAGCTACATGGACCTTTTGGACAATAACCCATTCGATTTAAAGAGGACCCCGCATTCGGCGGACTGGAAGGCCCCCTCATACGGTTTAGGGTTTAGGGTTCAGGGTTTAGGATTTAGGTTTAAGGGTGCAGGGTTTAGGGTTTAGGGTTCAGTGTTCAGGGTTGAGGGTTTAGGGTTCAGGGTTTATGGTTTAGGGTTTGCGGCTCACACTGGGGCTTTGGATTCTGGGCTTAGGGCACTTGAGTCGCGTAAGTGATTAACATCCAACACAGTAAGAAAACTCTCAGCTATGTAAGTTATATTAAGATCCCCCAAAAGAATTCTCCCGCGCGTGCAATCAACGAACATTCCCTTGACATATACTATACTGTCACAGGACAAGGGGGCGGGAGCCTAATGGTGCGAGGTGAGAAGTAAGTAAGGGTTTTTCTCTAAACCCTGAACCCAAAACCCTAAACCCTAAATCCTAACATACCGGTGTAGAGTTCCTGGGTTTGGGGCCTGAGGTTTCAGAGTTAAGGCTCTGAAGTACGATACGGGGTTGGGGGTTCAGGGATATGGGGTTGAGGGCTTAGCTGGGGAGATTTTAGACCTATAGTCCCCCTTAAGTAGATAGAAGATGGGGTATATGGATGTATATGGATATCATATTATATTATATGCCCAAAGACGTATTCTATCTACCTAAGGGGGACTATAACCCGAAACCCTAAACCCTTAACCCTGTTCTATCCACATAATGGGGACTACAGGATGTACCTAAACCCCAAAAGTAGGTAAAATCATAGCCCTAAATACCAAAATATAGCCCCAAAGGCCATTGTTCTACATACCTTTGGGGTTCAGGTAAGGCCCTAAACCCCAAACCTTAAACCCTAGACCCCTAAAGCCTAAACCCCTAAACCTCTAAACCCAAAGGGTTGAGGGTTTGGGGAGCCAGGACTCCATCCCACTGGTGCCCCTCGCGGTTTAGGGTTTAGGGTTGGGGGTTTAGGGTTGGGGTTTAGGGTTTAGGGTTTGGGGTTTGGGGTTTAGGGTTTGGGGTTTAGGGTTTGGGGTTTAGGGTTTAGGGTTTCCATTTTGTGAAAATCTGGTATTTAGTAGGGAAGAAGGGAATATGAGGGTTTAGCGGTGCAGGGGTTTAGGGTTTAGGCCAGCTAATTTCTGCTAGTGTTGGAGACTCACCTGGACCCTCCAATATCGTACTTTCTGGGGGGGTTCATAATGAATACCCCGAAAGGAACTACATTGCAATGACCCTTAACCTTAAATCCTCAACCCTAAGCTCTAAACCCTCGACCCTAAACTTTAGCCCTTACACCCAAGGCCTAAATCCTGAACCTCAAAACTAAATACCTCAACCCTAAAATGTCAACCCTCATCCCTAAACCCTAAGCCATCACTCCTAGACCCTAAACCCTGAACACATAGTTCCTTAAACCCTATATTGGGTTTAGGGTTTAGAGTTTAGGATTTAGGGTTTCCATCTAATTTTCCACCATGATGGGGGCATAATATCCAGAACCGTAGACCCTAAACCCTAAACCGTCTCTCCGGAACCCTAGACCTGGAACCCTAAACAGGTAGGTTACCAAGGTGAGGGGGTAAAGTTCAGAGCTCAGAAAAAGGAACTTTCGGGTCTAGGGATTACCTAGACCCTCCAATGTAGTACCTTTTTGGGTAGTCCTAATAAGGATCCTAACCAAAAAACCATACCAAACCCAAAAAGGAATTACATTGGAGGGTCTAGGCAGGGTTTAAGGTTTAGAGTGTAGCCTCAGAAATGAAGAGGGAAAATCCCTCCTCTTAGCCCTTCTAGAACTCCAATCTACCTCACCTGAATACGTCTCAAATCTTTTTCTATAGGTTCCCGAGTGGGTTCAAGATTTAGGCGGAAAGCTCAAAAGGTTGAACTTGAGCCGCAAGCATCTTCGCCATTGAAGGGCCCAAGCTTTGCCTTGTGTGTTTATGTTTTTCTTGGCCAAGCTCGGCCTACAGCTGCTACTGTTGCCTGCCTTGCCATCTGCTAGTTTTAGGGAGGGTTAAGGTGTGCGTGCGTACAGGATGTAGGAAGCCCCTTCACCTTTGTATTGCGTTCCTGGGCTGTAGGCCAAGCCATGCAAGCTTAGATAAGACTATTAAGGAACACCAGCACATCACGTAGGCAAACGGGCTTTCAGAGTTTTTTGAGGCCCAAAACCCCTAAACCCTAACATCTGTTGGAGGAATCTCGGATAATATGTGCTTCGCTATGCTGGGGAACCCTCTTGTGGGCTCACATGAACTACAGTCTAAAGTCTTGGTATCCCTTAATGATATCCCTACAGTACTGCCCTATATAATCCTCTCTAAGGCGTTTAGATTACAGCTCACGTGAGGGAAGCAGCGGGCCTGGACTTCCATTAGGGCGGCAAAGATTTTTCTGCAAACAGCAACCCAGTAAGGTTTGGGGTTGAGGGCTTAGGGGTCTGGGTTTTTGGGTCCACACCTCAAGTACAGACGATATCAAAAGTCCTGCATGACCTGCGTAGGCTGGAACACTACAATACCCAATGCATATAACGTAGTTGGCTCTGCCAGGACTTTCGTAATAAAAGTAGACAAGAAGCTGACGATGCGCTGCCTATCAGGGATTTCCCTACTGCACCCCCTCCCCGCGCCCCCGCAAACTACCTCTCGGGGTGGGTTCCCCCCTTTTGGGGCTGGAAAAGGGCACCCGAAACCCTAAACCCTAAATAAAGCTTGTGGGAACCCCTCAACCCTAAAAAACACTGAAACTGAAGCAAGGTTGTCTCATGACTTCCTTTCGCTTCTTCGCTTTGTTCCTGGTGCGGGCAATTCCTGCAAATGCTATCCGCAGCTGGCTTCGCATTAGGTAAGTGTTGATCCTAATCCCCATAACACTTAGCCCTAAGCCCTGAACCCCCAACCGCCCTAAGCCTTCCACCATGGAACTATCAATAGAAAGTGTATGGGGGACGGGGGGGTGGTCCCAAACAAAGGGGAAGATTTTGGGGTGTTTATTTAAGAAGGATGATAGTATTTCGGTGTCTGTATTGGGGTCCTCCAACTTATGGAAACTACTATATATACATATATACACATATATATGTATATATACATATATATGTGTATATATATATGTATATGTATATGTGCACCCCAACACCATTCCATTGATTTCTGCCCTGATATTCAGGGTCTACGTTCAGGGCTTGGGACCTGTTTCTTGCTTTAAGGTTTTGTCTTAGGGCTTTTAGGGTTTAGGGGTTTGTAGGGTTTGGAGGAGATTCTCTGGCGAATCTAGGGTTTAGGGTTTAAGTTTAAGTTTAAGGCACTGCTTCTTGCATGTACTACTTGCGTGTGAATGGTAGTTGCACCTAGGGTTGTGAGCCACGTACGTGATCTTAAAAATATCCCAAAGCTAGACGACTAAACTGCCAAACTTCGCGAAGCCCTAGACCCTGAACATCAAGGGCTTAGGGTTTAAGGCTTTAACGGTTCCCCTATAAACCCTAAACCGCGGTTTAGGGTTTACGGTTCTCGAAACACTTACTTGGAGGGTCAGGGGGACTTGGTAAGTAGGTTACTAACCCCGATAACCCATATAGTAACCCTAGCTATCCCCTCCCCTAAGCCCTAAACCCTTATAACGTCCCCCCTGACAAGGAAATTCTGAGTACAAGCAAGGACCAGCCCTTGCTGAGGATGGTGTTCTGGCCAAGGACCTTGCCGATGGAGTTTAAGGTTTAGGGGTTCGGCTTTAGATTTCAGGGTTTGCTGTGAGTTACGGTGCAGGGAGTGATTATCAGGTGTCAAGGACTCTTCAATTGCATGGCTGCATGCGAGGTGCTGTCATGGCCTGACTGTAGAGGGCCATCTAACACAATCACACACCCCACGCTGTGCGAGGCGGCCAAGCCACCCAAAGCTACTCGTTTCTGGGTTTAGACCTAAACTCAGCTAGGTCCATATTGGTCCATCTTGGTCAACAACACAAATTCATGAGAGGAGGCCTCTGGAAAAACCAGCCAGCCCAGTCTTCCATCCGGAACGAAAGGGGCAGGTTTAGGGTATTTAACCAGTACTGGTTGCAAGGAGTCTGACGTGGGTGCTACCGCAAGCGTGGCTGTGCTAAGGCGGGGCTAGGTGGAGATCTTTTGCCATCGCGGGCGAAGGGCTAAGGCGCCCACCATCGACAGGTGGGCGGCCTAGGGTTCAGGGTGTAGGGTAGGGTTTAGGATCATGATTCAGGGAACATGTCCCCTACTACCCCCGTCTATACTACCCCCCCCCCCCGTATAAATCACTGAAGGATCTTTGCGGGCGAAACTTGTACATGTACGAGGAGAGCAAGCAGAGGGACGGTAAAGGCTATGCATCTGGATCAGAGCTCCTCGTCCAAAGCTAGTTTTGAGGGTCAGGGTGACTTCTATACTAAGTTGTATTTAAAATTACTACCTGGATCCGAAAAGTAGATAAACTACTAGCCCAAAAACCATCAAGAACAGCCAAATTGGACGTAATGTTAATCCCCCGCTTAGGGTTTAGGGGGTTTAGATGGTAGGCCTTAGAGGTCTGGAGAGGTCAACGGGGCTCAGTGAGTATACTTCGTAGTAACCCCAGCTATCCCCGAATGTTTATCCTTTCCCCCTGACCTTCAACCCTGAATCCTAAATCAACGGGCCCCCCCTTTGAGGTTCCACAGTGACTTGGATCAGTGCATGTTGTTGGGGCGTTGGAGGCTTGAGGGTTCGGGGTTTAGGGCTTACAGCTCCCAATTCTGGGTTCAGCGCTCAGGGTGAAGGGTTGAACCCGAGGGAGGGGCCTATAGTGCTTAGGGACCTGAACCCTGAAGGTTCAGTTGGGTTTAGGGTTTAGGGTTTAGGGTTTAGGTGTAGGGTTTAGGGTTCAAAGCTTTCTGGGGATTAATCCCTCCCTAACCCCGCATCACCTCAACAATCCCTAAACCTCCTCATGACCCTAACGAGCCCTAAGCCCAAAACGCTAAACCCTAACCCGAAGACTACACCATCCCCAAACCCGAAACCCCCCAACCCAGAATCCTAAATAGTAGTTTCCATTTTCTTTTCCATTTTCCCAATATAGCCCCGATATAACCCTAATACTACCCCAATGGGGACCCTAAATCCCAAAACCCAAAACCCTAAAGCCCTTGAAAAAGGGGAGGCTTTACTCTCAGGCTGCGGGGGCGGGCATCTTAAGCCCTAACTTTTAACCCCGAAATACCACGCGGTTTAGGGGTTTAGGGTTTAGGGTGTAGTTCCCATCTTCTTTTCCATTCTCCGTATATACCCCTATCTGCCCCGTTTGGAGGGGTTACGCGTAGGGGATGGGGTTTTAGGGTCTAGTAGTTTCGGGTTTGCGGTATGTTTAATGGTTTCAGAGTTTGGTGTGATTTCGGGACACACGGTGCGCTGAAAAGAGCACGTTGGCATAGTACGAGAGGGCCTGATGACAGACAGAGGACAGACTTTGTTCCTGAGGGTCTTTGTATTCCCCACAGTGTGGATTTGGACCTTAATCACTTGAACGTGCAAATCGTGAACCTCTAATCACATGCGCCATAACCCATTTTCTAAGTTGTGGACGCCTTTGTTTTGAAGAGATCTGGTGTGGGAGCTTTGGAAAATCTAGGGTTTTAAAGGTTACGGGTTATGGATGATAAAGGTGGCATTATACAGGGTTATTCACTGGTAGACGGATGGAGAGCACGCCAAGAAATCTTTCTACACATAGAGGCGAATTATAGCTCTTGAGGAAGTTATGACTTTGGGGCCTACAATCATTATTTCGAGGTACCCTACGCTTCGATGATAGGAATCCGGGACCATACAATTGGACGTATTTGTACAGATTTCCACCGTATTTTCTTGAAATATCTGAGGAAACTCGCTGGAGAATTCACGGGTTCCCTCCCCAAAATGGATATTTAGAGCGTCGAATGTTGGCAGAGCCTGTAAGAGTCCTACCCTAGGGATATACCAACATGTGAGAGGAATTGCTTGGAAAGCCTAGCTACGCCGAGTTAACATGAATTATCGGCTACTTTGCAGTAGCCCAAGGTGGTAGGAAAGTAGACCAGCATCATGATGGGCACCCTAAACCGTAAACCCTAAACCCTGAACCCTCAACCCTAAACCCTAAACCGACTATCTAAGTAGTTGCTGGTCAGGGAAGGTTGGTTTCAGAAAAGATTTAGGGGTTGAAGGGTTTACGTGGACCAGTGGAGGTTCAGGGGATTTTATAACTACTTATTATGGGGTTATTACCCCTACATTCATAATTGGTGTAACCTACATAATTTATTTTCCGGGAGTATAAGTAGGGTTATAAGCCCAGGTACAAGTAGTTACTACGTCCCACTAACCTTCAAGTAGGGTGTAGGGTTCTTGGATTTCAGGTTGCGGCTCAGGCTTGTTGATGCCTAAACCCTCAACACAAAACCCTAGAGGACGAGAGGAACTTTGGCAAAAGGTGCGTGAAGGGTTAGGGGACTCACCCTAAGGGTCCAAATACCCAATAATCATTTACTTACCCAAAACCGGGTACTACAATTACTATTACCAAAATCCCAAGTACCTAATTATTGGGTACATGGACCCTCAACCCTAAGCCCTAAACCCTATACCTAGTTATTGGGTACTGGACCCTTGGGGTATAAGAAGTAGATCATGAATTGGTCTAGAAGTCCCCTGGCCAGGGTTGGCCTACTTATAACTTCCCTTTGCCTACTGACTAAATCCCTTGGGCCTGTAAGGAAACCCTATGCCTTTAGGGTTTAGAGTTTAGGGGTTTAGGGTTTAGGGTAAGCCCCAATTAAAAGCTCAATCTGTCATTTTTTCCTGTTACTCGCTCATGTGCACGGTTTAGGGTTGAGAGTTTAGGGTTCAGGGTGGAGAGCTTTTCGTCTTGAAAGCCATCAAGGGCATCGTATACTATTGGTGGGGGCTCCTAAACCCTCAACCCTAAACCCTAAGCAAGTGTGACTGCAAACCGTCCTTTTGAATAGAGACTGCGGGTGGCACGTGCCCCTTTATTCGCCACTATTCGCACCGCTTCGTCTTCCGTTTTGGAAGTTCCTTGCCTTAAGCCCTTAAACCGAAAACCCAAATCCTACCTCAAACCCTGGCATTCGAAGTTGCAGCCCTGAAGCTAAGGACCATTATCGCCGATCATTGGAAGACGCCTCTCATGTTCTTGGTGCACTACGAGTGCTATGTGAAGGCTGGCGTGCTTCATGCACAATACTTTGCTCGATCGCATCGCTACACCTTCGACTGCTCCAAGGGGTCGCTCCTGAGGTCTACTACCTATACCAAGCTTGCCGCAACTTGCTTGCTGGTGCTTACGGGTCAGTGGAGGGACTGAATTCCCAACATCCTGAACCCCAATTCCCTAGACCCTAAACCCGAATCCTCAAAAACAAAACGAATTCTCTGAACCCTAAACCCTTATTCCCTGAACCCTACGTCCCAACTCCCTAAACCCTAAACCATAAATCCCCATTCCCTAAGCCAATAAACCATACATCACACTTCCCTAAACCTTCTTAATTCCGGTGATGCTTTGGGATAGTTCTGGGGGTCCACTCCTGCATGCCTGGAGCTCTGCACCAGTAAGGCAGACTACATCAAAAACTACGGCATCAATGCATGCAAGAATCTGGGTTTTTGTTGAGCAACATTTTATTCAATTTTGTGTATACCTGGGCCCAATATAGATTCAAAGTGATCATTTTCAAGTAGTATTTCAAGAAGATCCCTAAAACATCCTAGACCCAACCCTAGACCCTAAACCATCCTAAACCCTAAACCCTGAACCCAGGAAGGAGGAAGACTATGAAGATCTGGAGTACGATCAACAGACTCCAATTCCAGTCCTGGCCATGAAAAGCATGAACCTGGTCTCAGATTCAACAACATTCAGGGTTTAGGGTTTAGGGTTTAGGTTTTGAGGATCCCCATAATAAGGATTATGGTATTTGGGGGTCTATATTGGGGTCCTCTTTTTTGGGGGGAAATCGCCATTTTTCACACTCAGATTCGAACCCCTGATTAATAAACCCCTTTCCCCTTAACAGGGATTATAATGGGGATCCTAATATTTAGGCCCTTAAAAGGAAGGGGTATCATGGGTCTACATTAAGATTCGACAACATTTTTCACGCAGCTACACGATTTTGGGTGTTGGGTTTAGTGCTTGCAGCTGAGGATTTTGCGTTCCACCAATGACGCTACATGTTACCGCATACAAACCCTAAATTCAAATCCACCCGTGTCAGGGAAAGTGGCCTTAAGCGGCGCCTTAGAAGGTTCCTGTGATCTTAGGGATTGTCGATACATCCTTATTGGAGGTTTTTTCATAGAGCCAGTCAACACTACCCCAGTTTCTTGAAGTAGGTAGCCCGCGTGCTGCTCAGTGACCTCGTTAATACACCACCGTGCTTCAATTAGCCTTTTCTTGAAATGGTTCCCTGACGGTTTACAATGGAACACTCAAAATCTTCCCGTCCTCCCCGTTAATCTGCAAGGTGTTTAGGTGTACACACTGTTGCAAACAGACCCTGACATCCTCACTGCAGGATCCTAGGCCAGTGAAATCAGGCTTAGGATTTAAGATCCTGTAGAATTTAGGGTTCCATCAGGTCACGGCAGGTGGATGATGTGCTCGCCGCCATAGACCATGACGCCTCGCCTCTGTCAGCGGCGTCGCGCTTTAAGAGCGGATTATCCCCTTTCTCATCCGACGACGGCCCTCCAGCGGGTTCCCTTGTGACTACAATCGATATGGCCTCAGGTGGGCGGGGCTGGAAGCAAAAGCCAGGAAAGACCATGATGTGTATATATATATATATATGTATTTATTTATCTAGAGGTATTTCAGATATATATATATACACATATATATATATACGTGGTTGTGTGGCATATCTCACGAAGATATCCTTCTCGATGCTGACATTTGAAGAATTTCGTGCGTATATATATATATACACACACATTTCTTTACCTATGAATTTGCTCACTGCTCTGTTTTTAGCCCGTTTGGGGGAGTATTTCCGGAGCATCAGACTGTAAATCTAGCATTGTTGAAGTCTCGTGGATCTGCACTAGGGCCTTTGTAAGAACTTCTAAGTTTGATCACTAAACCCTAAAGCCCCAACCCTAGACCCCTAAACCCCTAAACCCCTAAACCCCTAAACCCTGCCTCCCCTAAAGCCCAAATGAGTAGTATTTTATTTGTGGATACTATGGTACCCAATATGGAGTAAGATTCTATCTTCCTTTTGGGGTATAGTAGTTTATAGAAGGAATATTATCTTACTAGGTTCAACCACCAAAAAACGCTACTCAAACGTCATAGTTCCAAAGGGCTACAGGTAGAGGCTCCTTCAACAACGCGCTTTGGGGCTTAGGGGTTTGGGGGGTGTAGGTTTTAAGGTTTGAAGTTTTTAGGGTTTAGGGTTTAAGCTTTAGGGTTTAGGGTTTGGGGTGTAGGGTTTAAGGTTTGGGGTTTTAGGGTTTAGGGTGTAGAGTTCAGGGTCAGCAGGCTTCTTCTTTCGCAGAAGGCGGCCACGGGCGGCTCAGCCACTAATCAATATGTCAAGGGCTAAGGATGGAAACTTGCAACCGAAATGGTTTAGGGTTTGGGTTTAGGGTTTAGGGTTTCGGGTTTAGGGGGTTTTAATGTAGACCCATAATTAGTTTTCCCCTTTGCCCTTGGTGGGGATTATACTCGGGATCCTAATATTAAGGTCCTTACAAGGAAGGGGTTCATTAATCAGGGTTCTACATGAGGGTTCAGACCCTAAAGACTGATTAGACCGTAGGGCTTCCCAACCAAAACAGGGGTCCCGTGTGCGGGGGCTACCCTTAGTAGGGATCATTGTTCATTGGCGTCGATGTTGGGACGGCTTGTTTACGGAAACCCGCGATTGGGTGACGTAGTAAAGACAATATCCATGAATCTTCTGGTAATCATACCTCCAGACGGTCAATTTACAGGGAAATGGGCTCTAAAGGATTTACACGTCTGGACTTGGAACTGTCTCATAAGTTACAAGGGACATTCAGCCTTTGAATTTCAAATCCTCATTCCTACTATAGCGTTCTAAAATTGCAGGTTTTTGCAAGCTGCTAGCCCTAAACCTCTAATCCTTAAACGCCTCAACCCAGAAATCCTTCAACCTTTCCAAAGGCGGGCTGGTGGTGAGGGTGCTGGGAGACTGTGGCATGATCTGAGGGTTTCCAGAAATTCGGGTTTAGGTTTAGGGGTTTCGGCTTTAGGGTTGAGGGTTTAGGGTTTAGAGTCTAGGGCTTATAGGGTTTTAGGGTGTAGGATTTGCTGTGAAATGGTGAAGTGGCCATGCTGGTTACGCTTCAGATCATGAGCGCGCATCGCTCTATGCGAGGTACAGCTATGGCCTGACTGTGGAAAGCGGTTTAGGGTTTAGGGTTCACCCACCCCATGCCGTTTTCGGTGACCAAACCACCCAAACCTATTCGTTCCAGGGGAGGACCTAAACATCTTTCTGCTGTCCTGAATGCTTCATGGGCCTGGCTTTTGCGACAGCCCCTGACAGAGGGAGGTCGAAACCCCTGAAAGGCCCTGTTTAGGGTTTAGGGT
>CAJNIZ010044374.1:4847-20125 GCA_905231905.1 Symbiodinium pilosum
TTAATATGGGGAGTACCTAGGGATATAAGGGTTATATATGGTAATGGGCTTAAGGGTCCCTATTAGGGGTCCCTCCTAAAGTCCCTAGAGAAAACCCTGCATGACAGCATATTGCAGAACTCTGCATGACCCTAAGCCTATGTGCCCTATACCTTATAATGATACCACACTTGAAAGTTTTTATCTGCACTGCCTAGGGATTCTCGAAGCTGCAGACACTGAAAAGCGGACTAAACCCCCAAAATATGTAAAATAATAGCCCTAAACCCAGAATAACAGCCATAAAGGCCATTATTTTACATACTTTTGGGGTCCAGGTAAACCCTAAACAAACAATTTCCCAGGACGAGATTCCTTGAATTTCTTGAAATTGTCGTTAAAAAGTCCAGCCAGTTTCCTGGGCGTCTGTCAGGCCAACCAAGCTCTGTAGGGTTGGCAGTGCTGAGGGCATTAATTAGATTTAGAGTTCACCTGGTTGACCTGGTTTCGAGGATTTATAGGATTCAGTGCTTAGTATTTGGGGTATGGTATCACCCCCAAACCCTAAAAGGTTTTAGGGCTCGCGTCTTCGCGTTTTTTCATGTTTAATTGGTTTCTCCCGCGTATGACTTCCGTCTCGGTATGTGGCTGACAGGACTCAGAGATTCTAAGGCTCAGGAATGGGGCCTAGGGTTTAGGGTTTAGAGTTGGGGGGTTTGGGAAGTTCTGGGGGTCGGGATTTAGGGTTTGGGCTGGGGGGTTGAGGGTTGGGGGGTTTGGGTTGATTCAGCCGGGGGTCTCTGCATCTACTGCCTATATCAAGCCTTATACTCTACAAACCGTCCTGAGCAGCCCATATGTCCTCTATGACGGAAGCTCAGTCAACGAGACCACCATATGAGGGATCGTCCAGATCATGGTAGCATCAAAGATCGCCCATGGCCATAGCCGAGACTGGTACTTTTATCATGTAGCAAGCCGCGGAGCCTCAAACTATGGCCCAAACGGAGAAACACAGACACACGCCGTTCGACCCTAAAACCGCCTCGAGCAAACTCATTAGGTATAAGCCTTCTTCATACTCCTACACCAAGATGTTGTGATCGGGCATGTGGCTTCAAGATCATGATGCTCCTGCTCTCTAAAGGGATGTAGGGTTGCTGTGAAGAGTTGTGTCAGGGTTACGTCAACGCGAAAGTTTCTCGGTGCTTCATCCCAGAGCTGACTAATCTCCATGAAACAAGACGGTCTTTCGGGGTACCATTACACTGGTTCCTTTTCAGTTGATTTCAGAAACAGAGTTTTGCAGTATGAAGAAGCAAACATTCCAACGATGATCCGCAACATCTTATGGAGTCCTTGCTAGGATTTTTGCTTGCCTTTCCTTATCTCTCCGACCCCGGCTGTCCCAACAAGAACCCCAACAAACAAAAGCTACCAAACCCATAACAAAATGAACCATAATAGAGGGTCCAGGTAATGCCTACGTAAGCCTAAACCCATAACACTCAGCCCTCAATCCTAAGTCCTGAGCCCCTAAGCCTCAAACCCTAAACCCTGAAACCCTAAACCAAAAAACCAAGCCCTCAACACTAAATCTTAAGTCCTGAGCCCCCAAAACACCTTAAAACCTTAACCCTGCTTCCCAACACCTCGCCCTTAAAACCCCCAACCCTGCTTTGAATTTAAAACCTATACCCTAAAACCCTAAACCCTAAACCCCTAAACCCTAAACCGTAAATGGCCCAGCGACTGCGAGGCTTGCTCAAAGTCCGCCTCGCATGTTTACTTCGAGGGTCAGGGGGACTTAGGAACTACTTGTTTAGGGTTTAGGGGTTTAGGGGTTTAGGGTTCAGGGTTTAGGGTTTAGGGTTAGCAAAAAGTAGTGAGTAGGTTCATAAGGGGGATAACTAGGCTTACTATATTTGGGTTGTAGGGGATATTAGCCTACTTGCTAACTCCTCCTGACCCTCCAAGTAGAGTCTAGGATGTAGGGCTTAGGTACCGGCCTTAAATGGTAAGGTTGTGTTTAGGGTTTTGCGGTGTAAGCTCTAGGGATGGTCTGAGGTTTAGGGACTTTAGGGTGTAGGGTTTTAGGGGTTTAGGGCTTAAGGGTTTAGGGTTTTAGTGTTTTAGGGCTTCAGGGTTAAGATTGCTTGGGGTTTAGGCTATCGAGTTTAGGAGCGTAGACCTGCGAAGTTCAGAAGGCTTACGGGATGGGTTTAGCTCCAAACCCTACCGCCCTAAACCCCGAACCCTGCCCCCTGAAAACCAACAGCAGCCTCAGAACCTAAACCCTTAACCCTAAACCCTTAACAGTAGTTTCCATGTTCTTTTCCATTATCCCTGCAAAGCTCCACGCTTTGGCCTGGTTGGTCCACGTCTTGTAGGGCATCAGGATCTTGGTGTCCACTCCCGGGCACTCTTTTGGTACCTGGCAGGGTTTAGGGCTTATGGTTGAGGGTGAAGCTACGGCACGGGGTAGAAAGCATTTAGGGGCTTGGGGTTTAAGCGCTTTTGCTGTCAAGACTTTGGGCTTAACACTACCCATTTAAGGTTTACCCTGAACCCTGAACCCCTTTGAGCTTAACACTGCCCACTTAAAGTTTACCTTGGGTACTGCCCCCCTCAGTAACAGTTGGATAATAAGCATAATATGGTTATATACAGCCCTTAACAGGACCCCTAATATAGACTGTTACTGGGTGGGAGCAGTACCCAAGGTTTACCCTTAACCCTGAACCCCTAAACCCGTAGGGGTGGCCATAGGGTTCAGGCGCTGCACAGAGTTTGGGGCGTGGCGAACATATGTAGGGTTTAGGGTTTAGGATTTAGCTTACATACATATATAGATATATATACATGTATCTATGCAGGCAGGGGGGTGGGCAGGGGGGGGGGGGTAGAACAGGGTTAGAACAAAACCCTACACACAACATGTCCTCACAACCCTTTTAGCGGTCATCCCCTAGATCTATAACGAAACACATGTTGTAAACTCTTTGGGGTTATACTACAAAAGACTGAAATGTGCAAAAAAAATATAGGAGATTGGAGTAAATCCCTCAACACATGGGAGTTGAAAGGATTCTACTTGACCCTAGACCCGAAACCGAAATCCTAAACCCTAAGCCCTAAAATCCAACGCCTTAAACCTCGGGCCTGGAGGTTGAACCGAGGGAAAGTCTCGTACTCCACATGTGCAAGTCCACCCTCATGGATGGCATCAATGATAGCCCGCGTGTCCTGTGGGGGTGTAGGCTTTGGGGTTTAGGGTTTATGATTTCGGGTTTGGGGTTTAGGCTTTTTGGCTTTCAGTTTAGGATTTGGGCTGAGGTATCCGGCTACATGTTGCAGCATGCGCTGTACAGGCACTTCGAGTGTCCGTACATTGCACTCTCTAAGCTGTCATCTCAAGAACGCTTCCATGTCGGTGGGAAGAAGTAGAAGAACATGAAAGGCACACAACCCTGAAACTCTCTCCGTGCAACCCCTGTGGAACAGGATCCAGGCACTTCAAACCAAAACATATCTGGCGGTCATCTGCAGATGAAATATCCCAGAACGACACAAAAAGTATATGCTCTGCAGCATTTGGAACCCTCTTCCTACACACCCTAATCCCTAAACCCTAAACCCACATCAAAAACATTCTCATCTTCAAGTCCTTCAGGCTCATCCTGTGGCCCACGCCTGACTTGCTCAGGGCTTACTGCAAGGTAACAACCCGGTACTCTAAGGGATTTGGAACCCCAGTAGAAATCATAATATCAGCTAAATATTAGGATTCTAGGTAGCAGAAATTAAGAAATATTTTCGGGAACCTTGTAGGGTAACTGAGACGAAGCAGATAGACATGAGGGATTGAGCTTGAAAGCTTTCGTGAAAGAAGCGGGCGGAGGGCTGAAGAAAAAAAGGGTTTAGGGGTATAGGAAAGGAAAAACAGAATTCCCCCCAACCATGTACTGTATGGGCGCCTAGATAACTACCAAGAACACGTCGAGGTCTATCTGAGGTACCCTCAACCCTAAACTACGCTTGCACAGGGTACTTTCACAAAATGGGGGAACCCAAATATCGACCCCAATATAGTATAGTCCTTGTTATGGGGACCCACATAACTATGTGCCACTTAGGAGCCCTAGTGAGGGTTAACCCTTAGGTACCTTTAACAGTAGAAAAAGGGAATCCCGAAGAGTTAAGGCTAAGGTGCAAGCTAAGTCCCAAGGAGAAAAGATATCCCTAATTTTGGGAAACTCCCATCTGGAATACCTTAGGAGGACCCCCCCACCCTGTAATAGTCATATAATAAGAGGGCCCTAATATATAAGCCCTATTATCCCCTAAAATCACTATTACTGGGTGGGGGGTCCACCTAAGAAATACCAATTGTTGAAGCCCAAAGCCTGGCCTTTGTGCTTCCAACAAGGGGGGGGGCACCGGGGTCTTGCGATTTCGGGTTTCGGATCTAGTGATCTAGTCTTTAGGATTTAGGGCTTAGGGTGTGCATGACCTCAAACCAGAAACACAACACCCTCTTGCTTCGCCCACGGCGTAGCACCAGGGCTATTAAGTGTCTAGGTCGGCTTCTGCCAAACACCAATGTAGTCGAGAAGGGTCTGCAGTCTGCAGGACCTTTAACCTTTTCACCAGCATCAGCATTTTGGCTATAAGGCAGGCGACAAATTCTGAAACCCTAAATTCCCCTATATAGTCCCTACAATCCCCTGAACCCCTTGTTTTGCACTAAACCCTAAACCCTAATCCTTTAAAGGTACCCCTAATCCCCCCAAACTCTGGGGCTCTGACCATAGGAACCGCCTGTCCAGCCGGTGTTGATGAGCCAAGCATTCACCTGATACCATGGTTACCTCAACCCCCAAATTTAGGACCTTACTCATGTGATAGTCATAGGGTCCTCATTTTGGGGGTTGGGATACCAAAATCCTTCCATTATTCCAGGGTTGAGCTTGGCTTAGCCTTGACTGGTGCTTCATGAGGAGTAGAGAGTAGTCGGAAGTAATATGATAGGATATCAAAATATGTGGTAGGCCCTACAAAGCTACAGGCACGCACTCGGGGTTCGGGTTCAGATGACAGGTGCCAGTGAGAGTCTATACGGTAAGGGATCAGGTTCTAGGGCTCCATCCTTCCTGCAATTTTCAAGCACCACCCACCTTGCATGATTTTTCCAAAACCCTAAACCCAACCCTAAACCCTAAACCTATATGCAAGTTGTCGACATTGACATAGGCATAATCTTGGGGGGGATCCTGAGGATGTACTGGGGCTAGAAGGATGTGATAAAGTCCCTCATTACGGATTAGATTTGGTGATATGTTGAGAAACTCCCATATGTCCTTTAAACCCTAACCGATACGAGCTCTCCCAAAGATCAGGTATGGGCCTTTTGTCATTTGTAGCTGCCGGGATGCAGGATGTATTCTTAACCCTAAGCCCTCTTACATGAAGGTTTGAGGAGAAACCTTGCGGTAAGAAGATGGCTTTGATATCCCCAACCCACCAAACTCAGGAGCCTTTATCTATCATAAGACCATGAAACGGTCTTAATTTAGGAGGGTCTGGTGCAACCAAGACCCTCTTCCTACCTCCCTATACCCTAAGCCTTAAACCGTGTAGCAGAGCCCAAGTCGCGTGGTGGTGAGCCATCTTTTCCGCCAGAAGCTCAGCATACTTGGCCTCCAATTCATGAGCCGTTTAAGGTTAGGGCTTAGGGCTTGCGTTTCTGAATATTGGAAACAGTCGTTGTGAGGATTAGGAACTTGAGGTTGTGAGGGGAGCTTACAGAACATAAGGACAAGTATGGCGTATTGGTGTTGCTTCAAAACTATCTTGAGCCTGTGGCGGCTTGCACCTGGTCAGCTGCAGCTGCAAGATCAAAATGTCAGTACCACAAGTGACAGCGCAGCGAGACTGATTTGGGGTTTGAACTGTTTCCTGATTAGCCATGGAGGGCGCCTGAAAGGACATGATAGCCCTCGCGATGATGGCGCTGGTGCTCATATGAGCTACTGTCCAAACTCCTAGTATCCCCCTTAATAACCCCTATAATAGTCCCCTATATACTCCCCTATATAACCCCCCTTTAAGGAGTTTAGACTACGGCTCATATAACAGCATCTACGAGGACAGGCAACTGGTGATGCGAGTGAGTAGTACGAGCACATGTACTATAGAGATTGCGAGCAGGGACCATTTTCGCTGGACACCACATGCTACAACTCAAGAGACATCACTAAAGCAAAATGGAGCAAGGTTTCAAATGCTTCGGGATACATGAGAGGGAATGTTTTTCTTGGATGTAACCAAATAGGGATTACCCATAAACCCACACAATTGGGGTCGTCCCAATATTCCCCAAAATTCTTTGGTACAGGCCTTATTACAGGCACTCCAAAATTGAAGCCCGAATTGTTGTAAATCCTATGCCCGAAACTATACCCTAAACCCAAATTCTACCCTAGACCCTGAACACTGAACCCTAGATATCTGCATATAAGCCCTATCTTCCTCTGTATCGCAACCCTAAACCCTGAAACCTAAGCCCCCAAAACCATCAACCCATACCCCATCGAAGGCCAGAGGCTACTAACCCCTATACCCTATGCCTATATAGGAGCCGCAGTTATCCCCCTTATTAAACTCACTAAGACCCCCTGACCCAAGTAAACCCTGCGCCCCTCAACCCTACACCCCTAAACCCCTAAACCCCCTAAATCCCTACACCCTAGACTCCTAGACCCCTAAACCCCAAACCCTAGATCCATTGAATGCCCCAGGCACAGGGTGCCACACCATGAAGGGGGCCCCGAAGCAAGCAGAGAAGGTGGCGGTAGGCTCTGTCACGCCCATCTCGGTACCTAGGGCCAGTACCAAAAAATGTGTTCAGGGTTTAAGGTTTTAGGTTTAAAGGGATTAAGGTTTAGGGTTTAGGGTTTAGAGCGGTTAAGGTTTAGGGGTCATAAGGTTGAGGGGTTTAAAGTTTAGGCATTTAAGGTTCAGGGCTCAGGGCCACCTTGTCTTCTTCTGAAAGTCGTGTGTTCGGTGCTCGGGACCTAATAGTTAATCACAAGAATACGCCAAGAAATCGGTGCCCTTGCCGTTGTTGTGCCTTTATATACCTTATTCTCAAATATCAGTGGGGCACCCGTAACATTCCGGCACCTAAGCCCTGAAGATGTGGATTGGGTGGTTAGAACAACCCTGAACCCTAAACCCTAAACCCTAAACCCTAAACCAATAACCCTAAACACATTTGGGGGTTGAAATGCTGGGACCCTGTTTGTTGGAAACGATCTGCCTGCCACCTTGGCAGTGTAGCCGGAGATGAAGTGGTACATGGCCTCAGTACGCACATCCCTAAACCCTAAACCCTTAACTGTAGGGCTAGGATGTAGAACTCCCAATCTGCTCCCTATACAACTCTTAGGCAATATCTAGGAACCCATAAGGGGGCTTTACTTTCCAGAGCTCTGGGTAGGAATCAGCCTCGAAGAGTGGATCCCTTCTCATCATCCCAAAGCCTACACCCCTGGACCCGAAAGCCCAAGCCCTAAACCTTAAACCCTAAACCTATAGGCCCTATAGGTTTAGTGTTTAAGGTTTAGGGATAGGGTTTAGGGTTCAGCATTTTATTAACTCCTCAAAATTTCACTCCCCTCGCATCATCTTAAGGTCCAGTACTCTTGCAAAGAAGGGGGCTCAGAAACAGACACTGGCTAGGGCTCGCCACTTGCTGCATGGTAGATCGGAACTCACGTGCTGGCTTCGGATTTCAAAGTATTAGCCCCGCCCATACAAAGGCCCTCTGTAATGATATGGATTTTGCTAGCCCCATTCCTCAACATTTTGAATATGATAGGGTCCTAAGGTTGAGGGCTGGCATTCCCAAAGACCTCTACCCATCACGTCGCCAAAACATGCTCACTAGTATCAAGCACGCGCTTAAACAGATGAAGTCTCTTGTTGAAAATATTTGTTATAAAGGGGTGGGAGAGTTCTTAACCTCTGAATCATGACATGACTCGACTAGTAAGCGCCGCAGCCCTGGCAATTTCTTGCACCAGTCCTATAAGGCTACACCCTCTAAACCAAAAAATAAAACCCCATAGGCTCTGTAAGCTACCTGAGCCTTGAACCCCACAGATCCTGTAAACCATTAAGTCAACACAGCCACAAACTTCCAAACCCTAAGCGCTCCAGCGAAAATCATCCCAAACCAAGCAAAAGTTAAAAAATCCTCGAAAATCCGGGGGCTGAACCCCAAATCCCAAACCCTGTATCCTGGCTCCCTCCCATGTGCTCGATTCTCTGACCTGCGCCGGCGTGAGCTTGGAGACCGGAGGAAGGACCCCGAAAGCATCGCAGGTGAGCATGATGATGTTCTTCGGATGGCCGGCCACTGCTGGGATCTTCCTCACTAAGCAGTTGAAGGTACAGCGGTTGGTGTTGATGGTTGTACCACAGGGTTTGCGTAGGTTGCTGCTCAGGAACTTAAAAGAAGTTATCAGAATGTGGGTATATATGTATATGTTTATACATAATAAATACTAGGGTTTCCTCGTTATAGTAGGGTACGAAAAGTTCCTTACCAGCAGCCGTGTTGTTTTTTGATTTTGTGAAGGCTGCCAGTCTCGGCCTGGGTAGAACAGACCAGTCCGGGCAAAATACTGCAGTGCCATCATGCGCGTTGAGCTTGAGTTTAGGGTTTAGGGTGTAGGAAGATGTGCTGAGCTAGGAATGGTTTGGGGCTCAGAGTGCGGGACGCACCCTTGAGTGTTGAGGGTTAGCAAGAATATTGGGGAGTATTGGTCATGCACGTGGGTTTGAGGATGTTCCTGCGATGGCGGCCCACAAATCCCAGCTTCCTTGCACCCAGGTTCCACGCTTGAATTTCCTCGGGCTTGGGGTTCATCTGCTGATTACTCAAGGCTTGAACTCCCCTAGCCAGGTCTTCCCGGGCCTCAAGGGGCTGCGGTCTCCGTGTTGGGGCTTGGCGTTTCGGGGTGTGTTCGTATCACAATGAGATCAACCCAAGGTTTCCAACACCTTCTTTTGAAGGAACTATAGGGTTTAGGGTTTAGGGTTACTTTTGGATTATTTGGATTGTAAGCTGCGCAACCCCAGGGTTCATTGACGTAACAACACACTTGACAGGTAGCATTGAACCAGCCCAAAAAACGCTGACTTGCGAGCAAAGCCTCACATTCGGGATGTACTCTAGCGGGTAGGACACCCGTGTGTTCTCCTGGGTTGCTGACGCGCTCATGCTGACAACTGGCATGTCGAACAGAAGTGCAGAACTCTGCGGTTTCAACGCGGTAGGCCTACTACAAAACAGTGCTATCTACAATGGTACCTATACCAGACTACAGAATTGCGGGGACATATCTGGGGTTTTCCCTACCCAGTCCAGAAATGGCAGCAGTTGCTTCAACAGTGGCCAGGTTCTGTGATGCTGGTGTCGTTGTAGTCCACTTCGCCGGTCCGCTGGTCGAAGACCACATTCCTCTTTGCGGGAAAATCAAGGATGCAAAGTGGCATAAGCCATGAGCAAAGCCTTGTAAGGACCAAAGTGGCGTACCATGTCATACAGAGCTTTCAGTTTCATGTGAGGTTCACCGCTTCGAGGCGCTGAGGCAAGGCAATCCAGGTGCACTCTGAGTGTATGTGGGGTTTCCAGAAAGGTCGGGGCACCCTTTTGGGTTTTGGTGGTCCTGATGCTGAGGAGCATAGTATTTTGTCATGTTCTTGTAGGGTCCCCGCTTCATCGACACCCCCCATATGTGATGGCTAAACTCCACTGAACATCAGAACCAAGACCACTTACAGCACGAGGTGCACTGGGGGGGTCTGGGATGTGCTGTGCGCACTGCAGGCATTAAAAATAGCGACCGCGCATCGAATCTTGCTCCCAACATCTCCATGCTTCCTAAGCCCTTTTCACCCAAAGGTAATGCCTGTATAGCCGAAGAGAATGAAAATCATACTGTATCAAATGATGTAGGCCGAACAGAAAGGGGAACTTGCATCCTGCACCTCGAAGACATCCTACCCACACACATTCACCCCAGCGCTAGAGTAGATGGAACACTCCCTGTCCCGCAAAGCCTTTCTATCGAAGACAGCTCTGCCAAGACCACATCGGCAAACCACGCAACACGACTGTAATCCCACTGAACATTTCGTTCCTACTTAAGCCGTTGACGCTACAACTCCAACCCTGACTTGGTAGTTTCCACAATAAGGGGACCCCAATATAGACCCAAAAATACTATAATCCTTATTACCGGGACCTCCAAAAAGGTACCCCTAATTTTGGGAAAGCCTAAACCCTAATCCCTAAACCCTATACATCCCCTATAAAACCTCTATAATCCCTTTAAAGGTACCCCTAATTTTGGGAAATCCCCACTTCGGCAGGTATGCAGTGCCAGGCTCTCTAGCAGCGCTCCAAAACGGATGGCGTCCCAAATTTCTGGCTCCTTGTCCTGGGTTAGGGTTTAGGGTTTAGGGTTTTGGGGAGCATGGCAGAACCATGCCTATTCTGGAATCAGTAAGCTCCATTTCCTGAACTCTGCACCTGTCTCCCTGAGCCCTGAACTCGATCACCTGAACTTTGAACCCCGAGCTGATACTGAATCTTGACCCTGACATCTCTTCCCTGTGAACCTTGATGAACGCTCCTCTAGGGTTGGGGTTCAGGGTATGTCTTTAACTCTTCTGCCGAAAACAAAAGACCCTCCAGCTCCCAAATACTATAAATCCAGACCCTTAACCCTATAAACTGTAAATCCGATACCCTGAACCATCTACTCTACATATAAACACCAAGTCCTATCAACCCTGAACCATACAAACCCAATGAACTCAGTAATCCTCATGTGACGCGAAAACCCCAAACCTAAACCCTAAATCCCAAAACCCTAAATCCAAAACACTGAATCCTAAACCTCAAACCCTGAACCCAACCTTAAACCCTGAGCCCCAAACCCCGAACCCTGAACCCCGAACCCAAACCCTCAACCCGAAGCCCCAAACCCTCAACCCTGAACCCTAAAACCTAAATCCCAAACCCTAAACCCTTACACCCCCAAAACCCGAACCCTGAGCCCCGGACCCTAAGCCCCAAACCCTCAACCCTGAACCATAAAAACCTACATCCCACATCTTATAAACCCTTAAACCCCCAAAACCCAAACCCTAAGCCCCGAACCCTAAGCCCCACCCCAAACCCCGAACAATAAACCCTAAGCGGCAGCCAGGTCTCTCGCGTCAGGCCGATCGCCTTGGCGTAGCAACCTCCAGCGCTCAGGGTTTGGGGTTTATTTGGGGTTTAGGGTTTCTAGGGGTTGTAGGGGTTATATTGGGATAATGGAAAACAAAGTGAAAACTACTATTTAGGGTTTAGGGTTTTGAGTTTATTTAGGGCTTATAGATTTTGTTTAGGGTTTACTCCGCGCTATCTCTGAGGTCCGAGCATTTAGGCTACTCCTATAGGTCTCAATGACATGACCTACAAGTAATACAATTCAGGATCGAACTTAGCATGTAGGTTCGGGTTTAGAGTTCATGAGGCATAAGGATTTAAATGTAGGCTTTGGGGATTCGCGTAAGGTTTGCAGGGTGTAGCAACTTAGCGGCTTTGGTAAAGGGTCTCTGTAAAAGTGGACGGGGGAAGGGGATATAGGGTATACATGGGTGGTTGTCAAAATTATGGTCCTTTTTTGGGTACCCTTAATATTAGGGGCCGTACTATAATAGGGATCCAAAAAGGGACCATAATTTTGACAACCACCCACATGAATTCTACACAGGGGATCAAGGCGGGGGTCGGGAATAAGAACTCTAGAGGGGTACTCTTGAGAAAGTGGCATTGGCAAGGCTCGGTCCCCTCGATGCTTAGGGTTTTGGGTTTAGTCTCTAGGGCGTATGGCTGAATTTTGGGGGCAAAGGGTTATTAACCATGCTTAAGATTTTCAATTGTAGCGAATGGAAGCAAATTTTAGGCATATCTGATTCTAGAAGCTCGGGTGTTCTCTGCAATAGCAAGTATAAGACAACAGGACATGAATATTTCCTGGCTATAACTTGGGCTTTGGCTTTCCTAGGGTAGCCCTAAGCAGGCTGACTGGGAAGGAAGCCAAACTCGCTGGTGGGAAACAGCATATTCAGAAACTTTTGTAATTGCCTTCACAAACTCCTTGCAGTATAAATTGTCTCTCCCAAACCGCTTGGCGTTAAGAACAGCCCAGCCCAGCGCTATCAATCGTCAAGAAGCAATAACAAGAAGCAGCTATGTGAGCATCTACTAGGTGACAGCACTCGTCGCGGGCAGTAATATATCAAGATTTGAAATATTGAACACCACCACACAATGGACGACCAGCACGTTCAACGGCAACGCCGCCCCACCCGCAAGTTGTACAGTGCTTGCATGCTTGGCATGGTAGGTTCGGATAACGTAGCCATAATACACTTACGACCTGCAAAAACGGCGACTAGGAAGAACCTTGATACTGCAGAGCCTTGCATATACATATATATATATATCTCACATTTTGGGCAGCCAACACTATAACTAGATCAAGCAGCCGGGCCAGTAATGTTGGCAATTATGCTGGCTCCTACACAAATCATGAAGGACAACAACTATGATAATGACCATGGTGTTCGTTGGACAGGCCAATTTACTGAACTTTGAAGGCTCATCATCCTTGTGCCGACATAAATCTGAATCTGAGCCGTAAATCCTACATGGGAGTTTCGGACAATGAGGATGGGGCATGGAAACCCTCAAGGCAGGGGCTCCTTATTGTTGAAATCCCCCGAACCCTGAACCCCAAACCATGTCCCTGGAGCATCCTCTAACTCTCGAACCTAATGTCTTGGGTAGTGCCCTCCTACAGTCTGTAATAAGGACGATCTTAGGGGCTAAATTATACAGGCTTTCCGAATTTCTTAACATAGGGGGTCCTGAAGGACCCCAGTGATCTATGGGATTCTAAGCGGTTTCTGGGGGTCACTATTCTGGATTATGTACGGGTTGTTCTGAGAAACTCTTGTATAGGTTTTCGCATATCTATATAACTTTTGCTGGGTGGGAGCCCGAAACCCAGACCCCAAACAATGAACCTCCCTCGATGTTGAAGACTCCCTGGTCCGTCCATGCGTGCTCATCATCACCTGCAGTGACCATTGGTGCACTTTTGGGAGGATTTAAGGTTTAGGGTTTAGGGTTTCAGGTATAGGGCCCTTATGGCAAAAGATGTAAATGTCCCAAAGGCCAACCCAGTCACCGATGAGCAGACGGTTCTCATCTGCTGAGAGGGTAGTTTTGCCAGTACCGCTCAGCCCGAAAAAGAGTGTCACATCTCCCTTCCTGAGGGCACAGATGCGGGTTTACTGCTGATACTACAAAACTTGCATGAACTCCCTACACCACGGTGCCGTAATGCCATTCTCAGGGTGTAAGTGCCAAGGTATAGCACAAGAATTCCCGAGGTACACAGGTCCAAGCATCTCCTTGCCCGCATTGGCACTGGCGTGCATGCTGACAATGCCCTGCTTGGGCAGGAGGTAGTTCATGATGGTGAACACCTGGATTTGCTAAACCTTAGCCTAAAACTCATGATGGTGAACACCTGCATGGCTTTTCAAGCCTTTATCTACCCGCACCTCAACAAGGAAAGGGACAAAACAATTGCCAAAAACCATTAAACACATGTGAAAAAAGGCCATTAGTCTACCTACTTCGGAGGCCCTGGTAGAGCCTCAACACGGTGAAATAAACCCTGAGCATCCCTACGCTCTACTCGGGGAAACATGAGATAGTGAACTTGGTTGGCCTTTGGAGCCATTTGGTAGTTTCCCAAAATAAGGGGACCCCAATATAGACCCCAATATACTATAGTCCTTATTATGGGGACCCCCCAAAAAGGGTACACCTAATTTTGGGAAACCCCCATTTGAAGAAATATTAGGACTTTTGGGGGTCCTTATGAAGCCAGTAACCCTAAACCCTAAAGGCCAACCCAGTGAAGTGCACTGTGAGGCAAGGCCAAGATACGCCCTTCTTCATCTCCCCGGCGTACTGCGTACCCAGGATCACGACCTGGCTTTCAAGGAAAGCTTTGTAGCCCTAAGGGTCCAAGTATGGTTTAGGGTTTAAAGTTTAGGGTTTAGGGTTTTACTTACCCAAGCCCTATACCAAAATCACTAGCCCGCAGACCAGGCCATGCACCGGCGGCACTTCCCGATGTAGGGTTTGGGGTTTCGTCTTACAATGCCACCTCGCCTAAGAATGTCCGATACCTTACCTCTGTTTAGCAGGGAATGAAGAAATGGATCCTCATAGTCGCCCCTGTATAGTCCCGAATACTTTCCGTTTCCTTTAACATTCCTGCATTCTCTGCCAACCAGAGGTAAGGGACCCGTAAGCCCTACACATCCCAAGCAGCACCTTGAGACTCCCAAACCCAAACCCTAGAATACGGTATGACCCCGAAGGCTTGCGCGTGCAAAGTACAAATGTGAGGAATGTTAGGGCATCACTCCCACAACAATGTAGAAGCCGGAAAAATCCGAATTGTACTAAATTGTACTCACTTCTTTCTCAGCCCCTAAGCCCATATTTCCACTGCTTCGGCGCATATATGACTTCGAGGACACCCACCACCCACCCCCTCCAAAAAAAAAACTAAACACCAAATCCTCTCCCCCTCATACTAAACCCACCCACCCCCCAATATTGAATACACCCAACATACTGTAATATACCACAATGGGGAGTATTTACTATTAAGGGGAGGGAAATATTGGGCGGAGAGGATTAAACCCAAAACTAAACACCTCAAAACCCTAAACCCTCAAACCAAAGCCCTAAACCCTAAACCCCTAAACCCTAAACCCCTAAACCCTAAACCCCTAAACCCTAACCCCTAAACCCTAACCCCTAAGCCCCAAAGCCCTCCCTGCCTCCCTCGTGCGGAAGTTGAGAGACACAGAGGTACCTTAGCCCATGTAACGCTAGGAAGAAAAAAGGATCCTCTTTACATGAATTCAAAGAGCCCCTACACCCTAAAACCTAAACCCTAAACCCTTAGACCTTGAAACCCTAAGCCCAAAAAAAAACAAAAACCCTAAACCCGTTGACCAGGTACCAGAGGTCATACCTTCCGTTGCTCGGTTGCAGGGGAAGGCTCCCGCGTTGTAGATGGTGTAATCCTTGGCCCCGAGATAGAGGTTTAAGGTTTGGGGTTGAGGGCTTAGGGTTCAAG
>CAJNIZ010044374.1:26873-50489 GCA_905231905.1 Symbiodinium pilosum
TGGGAATCATATTATAATCTACCCAAAGCCAGATTCTATCTACTTAAGGGGGACTATACCCTAGGGCTCCTAGGACTTTGCAAGAAAAATTGTACGAGGGGATATGGGTTTATAGGGATTTCTGAAACGTAGGGTTCATACATGAGGTTTGGTTCCGTGTTAGCTTGATGGAGTATTCACTAAACTCTGCATGTTAGCATGCTTTGGCCTGCTTGAGGAAACCCTTCCAACAACTTCCAGATTTCTTAGGTCAATCCCTCACCCAGTAATGGGCACCACAAGGGGCTATCGTAGCCATATTCAGGCCCTATTAACTCCATATTAAGGAGCCATTTCTGTAGGGGGGACTGCCCTAAAAGAATTCCTTGAACGAGAAAGGTGCCTTGTACACGGTTGAGACTCTCCATAGTATTTAAGGTATACTTTAGGTGGACCTCACACCCAGTAATAGTGACTATAAGGGATAATAGGGATCATATTAGGGTCCTCTTATTCCACTGTTACAGGGTGGGGGTCCTCCTAAGGTATACTCCTCCTGAATTAAAGGCTGTTAGCAGCACTGGGCCAACATGCCTCCTCAAGGCTAGGCAGGCATCTTGGGAAGCACTGGTGATCCCTAGGCCCCCTAAACCCTGAACACAGCAACTATAGCAGAACATAGGACATTGCCAGGCCACAACTTGGCTAAGTCAAGTGGAGATCCTCATGTAGGGTTTAGCGTTTAAGGCTTAGGCAACTTAACAGTCGATCTGACTAAGAGCCAGGAGTTTGTCAAAAAGCAGGCCCCTAGAAACCCCAAATAGGGTTTGGGGTTTAGGGTTTCATCCTAAACCGGGAAACATGAGCTGTATGTAGCAGGTCGTCAAATTGTTGCTATCTTCTAGGGTGTCTAGGATAGCACTCGTCCTCATCCGGAGCTTGGGGACCATAATTGACCACCTTCCATATACAAGGATTGTACTGCACCTTTTAGTACTGCCCCCACGCAGTAATAGTCTATACTAGGGGTCATGTTCAGTGCTACATATAATCATAATGCGGCAGTATCCAAACTATGCGGCCGATAGTGTTAATACAAGGTCACCGCAGCAGAAACAACCACACATATTCCTACCCTAAACCCTAAACCCCAAAACCAAAATTAATCCTATACAAATACCCAAAATCATTTACCAAGCCCCACTTCGAATCCCTCATGATATGCTAGCTTCCATCTCATGGACCATATTCTTAGCCGTTTGATTCTGTGGTATCACTTAGGTGGACCCCCCACCCTGTAATAGTGACTATAAGGGATAATAGGGATTATATTAGGGTCCTCTAATATTCTTATTATACCACTATTACATGGTGGGGGGTCCTCCTAAGGTATCACGGTACGATCCCGAAACCCTCATATTATTGTTATTTGGGATTGCAGAGGTGCCTGGCCCGCCGAAGTCGCACTGACGCTCAGGGCGTCTGCAATGACTTGCCGGATTTTTGCCTGGTCCTCCGACTTTCGGGTGTAGGATTTGGGGTTCGGGGTTTAGGGTTGGGGGTTTTGGGTTGGGGGTTCAGGGTTTAGGGTGGTCCTCCGACGCAGACATGTTAATTCGAATATATAAACAATTAATGATAGTATTAATAATGATACTGGAGAAACGGACGCTCTTCTAGTATTTAGGGTTTAGGGTTTAAGGTTTGGGTAGCTACCGGGTGGGTAACCATACATGTGGCTTCTATTACTCTTACATGGGGACACTAGGACTGTATAAGGGCTATGGCAGGCTCATATGGGGGAAGCTACGCCACCTGAAGCTTCCTTAGGTCCTCCGATGCAGAATGGTTAATACTACTTGATAGTGACTACTTTAGGGTTTAGGGTTGAGTAAGTGAATTAATGAATGGGATAACGACGATTCCTATATGAGTTATGGAGGGTAGTAACCTGCAAACTAAGTCCCTAGCACTCCGGACATGAACCGCACAGAAGCTCTATCTGTGTCTAGGACCCATTCACTGGAACAGCTCGCAGCTAGCATGGAACTCTGCACAGTGTGCTCCATGAGATTTCATTGGCCCGCCCAATTAAACAAAGTCCCCTGAAGGGGTATGGTAGGTATCAGAAGACTTGCTGCAAGGCTTGCTAGAGAGTGTTAGTGCGTGATGGCTGATGAGTTTCTTAACGGCCAAATAAGCACATAACATGAAGAAGGATACTCTATGTAGAGTAACAGCTGCCAACAAGCATGATCCATGATGTTGGACCTGTCTTACTACTGTGGTCCTTTACAATGTGTTTTGGCTCCCCCTTAAAGAGTTTCCGGCCAGGATTTTGAGGCCCTGCTTTAGGATGTCTACTTGTTGGGGCACGAACAGCAGCCAGATCATCCACTTTAAATGAATCCCTGGAACCCTCAAAACCCTGGGAGCCTTATAGAGGATGTCTCTTGTTGGTGTTCTGCCCCTCCAAGGGTTGGGGGGGCAGCAAGGGCCAGAGATTAAACAAGCTCCAGAATGCATCCCCTCGCATGCGCCAAATCCAATACCCATGCGAAACCCTAAGCCCTAACCCTGAACCCCAAACCCTAAACCCTGGGCCAAACCCAAGGCCCATACCATCTTACGAACGCTGAGGAGATCTAGCTCAAGACCCGAAGATCCACCAGAACTTATCCATGAAGCGTACTTTGGACAAAAACCGCGGCGCTGAGCCTCAAACTCCTTATAGTGCCCCTTCAGTAGATAGAATATGGGATCTATGGGGATTTCATCATAAAATGCCCAAAGCCATATTCTATCCCTATATAAACCCTATACCCTAAACCCTATAATGTATCCTAAGCCCTATATTCTATCTACTTAAGGGGGAGCTATAAGTTTCAGCAGCCTTCAGCCCTCCGTTAGCCCCTGCCAGCACCTCAAATGTAGACAACATATGGGGGTTTCCCAAAATTGGGGGTACCTTGTTGGGGGGTCCCATAGTAAAGACTATAGTATTTTGGGGTCTATATTAGGGTCCCCCTAGTTAGGGAAACTACCATACTTGCGCGAACCGCCCTCTAAACAAGGTTCAAAAGGCAAGCTTTCTACATATTTTTGCTGGCCAGGCAAAGTGTAAGCTCAAAATACCCCAAACCCCACACCCCAAACCCTAGACCCTAGACCCTAAACCCTAAACTCTAAACTCCAAACCCCAAACCCTAAAACCCAAAACCCTAAATCCCGAGACCCTAAACCCCAACCCAAAACCCTTAACCCCAAACCCTGAATAGTAGTTTCCATATTCCATTATCCCCATACAACCCCCATATACTATAGTAGTTTCCATTTCATTTTCCATTGCCCGAAGATAACCCCAGTATTACCCCAATGGACCCCAAGCCATGGGCTAAGTAGACCCTTAACTCTAAACCCCAAACCCTTGACCCTAATCCCCCAACCCTGGGCTAAGGCAGAGGTCCATGGCAGCACGGCTTCCATGGAGTTGTCGCAGACCCCAGGCCGCCTTTGGTGTCTTCAATGCTTTTGTTCCTTTTTAAAGAAGGGTTCAAAAGGCTTAGGGTTTAAGGGGTAAGGTTAAAGGTTTGGGTTCAGGGGTTGAAGGTTTAGGGTTTAGTTTAGGGTTTTGAGGTTCAAGGTTTGGGGTTACAAGCTATATAGGGATAAACCGTGTTAGGAAAAGAGCCCTAAACCCTAAACCCTAAACCCCTAACAAAAAACCCCTAACCCTGAACCGGAAACTGAGGACGAGCTGCACGAGTGCGTGCCGCCACGGCCACCGACCGGAGAGCGGAGCTTCGTGACGCCATGATGGGGAGGCAAGGACCTGCAGGATGTATGTTGGGGATATATTGGGATAATGGAAAGAAAATGGAAACTACAGTCATTATAGGGGGTATGTAGGGGTTATAGGGTTTACATTGGGATAGTGGAACGAAAATGGAAACTACTAGTTAGGGTTTAGGGTTATAGGGTCTTTGTTTTAGGGTTTAGGGTCGGAGGTGGTTTCAGGGAGGGTATTTGTGCCGAGTAGACCCCAACCCTGGGGGTCCGCAGCACTTACCATCTTGGACCCGCCCCCCTGAAAGACCTGCAAAAGCTCCAAATTCAAGGTCATTTTGGTACTGTTCCCTATATAAACCATCATTTAGGGCAATGTCGGGTGAGCCCGCTTTAAATTGCCCAGTTTAGGGTTGCAGGCTTCTGCACAGGTACATATAGCTTAGTGCTCGTAAGCGTGGTGCGTAAAGGAAAGTTCACGCTGCTTTGTACTACATCCTCTGAATTTTGTTGGGGAATCTTCAGCTGTGGAAGCTTTCTTTCAGCCATCGTAGCGGGGTATCGAAGAAAGAGATTAAGAATAAAAGTAAGAAGTGTGTTGGGAGCACATCACTACACCATTCTGCAAGAATCGTAGGGCATAAATTTCTAGGTACTGGAATTGATCATAGCGGCGCGACAGGCGATGAGAAGGAGAATAAATGAGATCTGCAGGAATTACGGGGGGTTAGGGAGTTCGGGATTTGGGCTTGGGCTTCCGGTTTACTGGGTTGCTGTTAAGGAACTTAATTTAAGTTACCATAATGGGTGTGTATACATATATATATACATATACAGAGAGCAAATAACGTGGCTGTCCCAATCTCGATGAAGTTCCTTAACACAAACCCTGTTTTTGGAAATAGGAGTATATAAGCCTTTGAGCTGACCTCAGATGCTGGCTAAGGGCTCTGGATCCATGACCGCCAGATACACAATTCAATGGAACCTGTCTAACCCCGAAATTTTCTGCATGCAGAGGAGGCGGGGCTCAGGGCTATTCCTGGGTGGTACACGTTTGCTAAAGATGTTTTTTTTGGATTCGTAGTGTACGTAACCTATACTCGGGCCTGAGCAAAACGCATGGCAGGCGCCTTGACAACTCTTGCAGGTGAATCCCTTGATAACGACTCCTCGCTCAAGGTATGCTCCAGCCTCTAAGGAGTACATTCTTCCCGTAGAGGTCCGCTATAGTGGGTTGCTTGCTATATGGAAACCGCATGATTTACCATGAACACATGTTATGGCAATTCAACCCTAACCCATATGTATAGATGGACCCTAGAATCAATTTAAAGGGAACCCAGAATGGTAACTTGGTTCAAGCTTGCGAACGGAGACTCAGTCTATGGTCTCGAACCCAGGGAAGTAGTAAACAATATTCAACGTATATTCCTACCCTACTTCTTCCAGTTCCAAGCCCTAAACCATGTAAATATATCCCAATTTGAGCTTTAGTCTAAACTCCTAGCATCCCCCTCAAGGACCCCATAAGAGTCCCCTGTGTAATTAACCCCATATATAACACGCCTTTAAGGAGTTAGGACTATAGCCCCATATCTCCCCAGACCAGCCTCAACCCTGAACCCTATGCACCAGCAGTGGCTGCGGTCCAAGGAGCGGGAAATGCGAGAGCTGTTGTTTGGGACGCTGTGCCAATACGGCTTGCGAAAAGCGCCGGTCAAGGAGTGGGCTAATGTAGGTAGTGTAGGGTTTGGGGGGGTTTAGGGTTTAGAGGTTTAGGGTTCAGGGTTTGGGGGGGCCTACACAATCAGAATGACGTGCGGGGGTTAGTTATGCTACAGTAATAGCTAGAAGAGGATTGTGAACGGAAACTATTGTCATCAATTGAGGCCGCGATATCGATTTCCATTACTCTGCAGTCCGTGGGCGGCTGGTGCAAAGGCGGGAGGGGGAAGGGGTTCCAACAAACAATGGCCCCTTTCTAAGGACTGAACTGTTTTTGGGTCCTCCTGTTTATGAAGCTACAATCTTCTGGTGAAAGCACGTCAGCAAGCCCTGAAGCGATGAACAGCTCTTTCAAAATGAGTGGTCCCTACTTGGATCCTCACCAACAGACACCCCAAAAAATCCGGTTAAAGCGCCGTTACAGATGGCCCTAAGCCCTTCATATCCCGAAAACGGGCCCCTCAATCCGAAGACCGCCTGTGTAAAAGTACAAAGCCCCTTCAAAGGGGGCCCCTAAACCCTATCTATCCCTGTAGAACCCCCATATAATCCCTATGCAGGCCTAAACCCTAAACCTTGAAATCCTAAAAATCTTTAAATCCCAAAACCTAAACCCTAAGCCTTCTGGCCCTAAAATGCTAAGCCCAAAAACCGTAAATCCTACAATCCTAAACCCTAAGCCCTATGACCCTATAATGCTAAGCCCTTAAACCTTAAACCCTAAACCCTAAACCCCCAAAAACCGTAAATCCTAAACTCGGCTACGCAGCAGAGGAGGGCATGACGGAAGTTCTCGAACTGAGGCCGCTTTCGCTGCGCGTTGGGATCCTTTCATCTGGAGGGTTTAGGGTTTGGGGGTTTAGGGTTTAGGGTTGAGAGCTTAGGGTTTAGGGGTTTGGGGTTTATGGGTTTAGGGTTTCGGGGTTTAGGGGTTTAGGGTTTAGGGGTTTAGGGCTTAGGGGTTTATGGGTTTAGGATTTAGGGGTGAGGGCTTGGGGTTTGGGAGTTTATGGGTTTAGGGCTTTAGGGTTTCGGGGTTTAGGGTTTAGAGGTTTATGGGTTTAGGATTTAGGGGTGAGGGCTTAGAGTTTAGGGGTTTAGGGTTTAGGGTTTAGGGCTCCGGCTCCCTTGTGAAGAGTTTAGGATTCTTAGGGTGCAGGGGTGAAGGCTTAGGCTTAAGGAACTGAAGCTCCATCGTGTTGTTGAAATGTAGGTTGAGGGATTAGGGCTAAGGCTTAAAGAGCTTAGGCTCCAATTTGTTGAGTTAAAGTATACTATATATTATACTGTTTAGCATGATATGAAAACTTATCATAGATTATGGTTCAGGAGTACAGGATGTATATTACCATACAGAGTTGAAGTCACCATTAAAGGGCCACATGGGGCCATATAGGGTTTAGGCACAAGCCCTAAAGTAAGTCACCAGAATGGGCTCCTCTTGAAGGGGCTATGGTGGCTGTGTAGGGTTCAGGGTTAAGCCTGAAAGTGTGATACAAAGGCACCACGTTGGAGTCCTCTTAGTTAAACCGTCACTCTCCCAGCCAGTATCCCGTGGCGATTAAGAGGGTACGCTACATGCTACTAGGGATCCTAAAAACATTTGCGATAGATTCCTGGATTAATGGTGTTTCACTTTTGTCTCCGGGTTTGAGACCATAAATCACTAGGTTGCCGCTGAGAAGCTTAGATATATAAGCTACCACAATGCGGATATATCGTGATTTGTGAGAACATGTAACAATAACATGTGACCTGATGCATGATGACCGCAGCTGTTCCCACACCTAGGGCTTAGGACCCTTGAGCTAGGTCCCGTAAACCCCAAACCCTGAGCCTCAACCCCAGGCCCTAGGCCCTCAGCCCTAAACCCTAAGCCCCTATGTAAACCCTAACACAAAAAACGGCCACCAATGGCCAGGCCGTCCTAGCGACTCACGTGTTACAGTGCTGACCGCTGCAGGTCGACATACCAATCTTGAGCCAGTCTACATTCTGAGTATCCCCCATTAATCCCTATAATACTCAATGCCCCCTAGATTTTACGGTTTAGTTTCTCAACTCCCTACGTTGGTCCCCGATTCAAGCCCTTATCTAGGCCCCTTTAGCAGCTTAGACTATAGCTCAGATGGGTTTCTGAAAGTTACGGACGCTGTGCTGACGGGACCTCAAGAATGGGGCTTCTTGTGTTCAGAATAATGTTTTGGTGGCTGTTTGCTGACTGATCTCCCAACATACACCGACTTACGCCAGAAAAAGCTCAATATAAATAACCCTAAACGCTGAACCCTAATCCCCAAACCCTGAACCCTTAAACCCTAAACCCTGCACGTGCGCCTGCCGCTGTCCCTCCAGAAGCGCTGGCAGGAAAATCTTCATTGTCTGCCACCTCAGGGGTTTAAGGGTTTAGGGTGTAGGGTTTTAGGGTTTAGGGTTTTTGGGTTCAAGGGCTTAGGGTTTGGGGTTTAGGGTTCAAGGGTTTAGGGTTTGGGGCCTGGGTTCAAGGGTTTAGGGTTTGAGGATGTGGGGTTTAATGGGTGCAAAGTCTAATGGGTTTAGGGTTTTTTTGGGGGGATTCGGGTTTAAGGGGTTAGGCTTTAAGGGTTAAGGGTTAAAGGACTTAGCGTTTAAGGTTTTAGGCTTTAACGGGTTTAGGGTTCAAGCATTAAGGGTTTAGGGGGTTGGTGGGGTTAAGGATTTAGGGGTTTAGGCGGTGACTGCCACCGGAGGGGTCGAGTTGCAAGTTCCCTGGCAGAAAGAAATTGAATGCTCTAGTAGTGGTTACAAAGGGATGATAAAATATGATACCCTAAACCCTGAACTCTTTAAACCCCGAAGATTAAAGGCGGCTACCTACTGACCATCTGGGGGTTGTCAAACTGGCAAACTTCTGGGGACCCAAGGAATTTCAACGTGAGGGGCAATGAGGAGATTATGTCGGTCACCAATACAGAGAAACTCCCTGAACCCTAAACTTAACTTGAGGGTCATGGGGACTTAGCAAATAGGTAGTAAGGGGTATAACTAGACATGATATATATATATATGCTCACTAAGTCCTCTGATCCTCAATGCTCTGACCCTCCAGTAAGCTTTGAGGTGGCGCAAAAGGGAAGGTCTTGCAGCCAGAAATCTGTCAGTACAAGGCTCCTCCAACTAAATTCAAGGTTGGTTTCCTTCTGGTCCCCCTTAAGTAGACAGCATATGGAACTGCCCAAGATCATGATAAGCCATATTCTATCTGCTTAAGGGGAGTTGTACTGAATTTCATAGAAGCAAGACATATGGCGTGCTGGTAACACGCAGCGTTGTGGCAGAAATGCTGCAAGCAAAGTGCCAGCCAGGGATATCTTTCAGAACATGACAAGGCCAAGGGCCGTAATGTGCTATGACTCCGCATAAGGCAGTCAGATTGCCTCATAAAAGCATCTCCCCAAACACGCTTACTGCACACATCACCAAACCTTCATTTGCCCAAGCGACTCGTCGTACAGCGAGTCGGTGAAGAAGTTTACCAAGATGCAGTCCTTTTTCTACCATGCTTATTGGTAGGTTGTCTGGACAATTGTCTGGACGTGCTTTGGTGCCATACGCGGGGCAAACGACTGCAGCGCAGGGTGCTGTGGCATATCCATACTTTTGAATACGGCCTGTTGCACATGACTTCTTCTCCGTGAAATACTTAAGAATGAGACATTGGCTTCTTCCCTATCTGATTCGAAATGGGGTGGTCCCAGGAAGCCTTCATATAATATGTATATATATATATATACCACTGGAAGATCATGAGGCCTGTGCCAGTGTCTCTGAACGATTTAGGGTTGAGATGCTTTTACAGTCCCCCCCCCCTCCCCGCCCCCCCAACCAAGCCCCCTACCCATGCAGCAACGATCCCCAGCGTAAATCCTGGCGAGCTGCAGTTACAGGATCGGTTGGTTGTATGGGTGTGCGGCTTAGGGTTTACGGTTTAGGGTTTCATCTCCGTCCGCAATGTAACACTGCATGCAAGTTTCACATATGATAGGTTTTTGGAAGCCTCGGTAACGTGACGTGCGAATCTGCGTTTGTGGCTTTGAACATCGCCCCGTTTAAGCCCTGAAGCCCCGTCTGGAAACTCCAGTGTAGTGCCTTTTTGGGTGGTTCAAATCAGAATCCCAACCAAGAAAGCAAGCCAATCAAAAAAGACTACAGTTGAGGGCCCCTGCAACTATACCTTCAACCCTATTAGAAAACCCGAGACCCCTAAACCCCTAAACCGTAAAGCCACAGTTTCCGTTTCATTTGCCATTGTATCTTCCATCTGATTCTCCATTATAGGGGATTATATCCCTAAACCCCTTAACCCTAAACCCTTCACCCTGCTGTTTGAAGCCGTCCAAAGCTCATCGAACTCGAGCCCCTTGGATTGCTCCACGGTCAGCACCTGACTGCGTCGAGGGATACTTGGGGCTTTCACTTTAGGAATTAGGATTTAGGGTTTAGGATTAGGGTTTAGGGTGTAGGATTAGAGTTTAGGATTTAGGGTTGAGGGCTTCAGGTCTTTAGGGTTGAGGTCCTCAGGATTGGAGGGCTCTGTGCTTAGCTGGTCTCAGGGCTTGATGCTGCCAAAAGATGAGTACAGCAACCCCTAAGCTTAACTCAATCCCCCCTATAGTAATGGCTCCTCAATATGGAACTAATAGAGCTTTGATATACCTACAATAGTCCCTTGTGGTACCCATTACTGGGTGGGGGATTGACCCAACCCTGAACCCTAAACCCCGAACCCTAAACCCTAAACTGTTGGGGAGTCTGAGGATTCTCAGGCAAGACCCCAAACGTCAAACCAAGGACTCGCGTGTTCTGCCCACAAGGGTCCTGCTCTCCAACCAGAGATACTCTCAAACATTCGTCTAAACCCCAGAACCCAAACTCCTGAACCCCAAACCCTAAACTCCTAGACCCTAAGCTGCCAACTATTTTTTGGCTTCTACCTTCACCCTCTCTGGCTTCTAGGCCTCTGGGCGTGCCTGAACAGACGCCTTTGTCTGGAAGGACCACTACTTGTTCCTTCTGAGGATATTCTTGGAATATGTTTTGTTGCATTCCTTCTTGGGTTGCAGTATACTGAATCAACAAAGAACAGTCTGAAAACATCTGCCCCAAATGCGGCGGTGACGGCCAGAAGCAAAACAAAGTGGCAATAGAAATAAGAAGAAGAGTGCCACTAATCCACTGCCACAAAAGGCTGGCATAGCTTGAAAGAAGCACCAACCTATGGCAATCCAGGCACAAGAGCATTCGAGAGGGACTGCGGTAGCTTCTTTCCTGAGATTGGTTGAATTCTGCGCTTCTGCAGTCACAGGATCGGGGGGATAGGTGGCCCCAAATATGATCCCAATATACGTACTATAAGCCTCATGATGGGTGCTCCTAAAACAATGCTCCCAAATTTGGCCTCTAAAGCCCAAGACTCTAAGCGAGCTGTAACTTGAAGCGTTTGAAGGGGCTCTGCTAAGGAATTTGTGAGCCCAAATCTGGGACTCATCCCCATGGGAGCCAAAGACAGGGGTGCTTGTACCATCGTAAGCAGACCATATTCGTCATTTACAAGATATCCATTATGGAAATCCCGTTGATTTTTTTTTAAAAAAAAACAGTACAACAGCAACAATGCAGAACAACTTAATGATTGAGAAGCCCAGCGACTGGAAGCTTCGTTGCGGACCTTACAAAGCACAGAAGATAGAGCACACAACTGTCATGATTTCAGGCAGCAATCTTGCTATCGTTGCTTTATTCTTTCAAGCGAGGCTGCCTTAGACCTGGCTCAGGCCTCATGTCCCCGTTTCCTCAGGTTTCTTGGATGTTTTGTTAATTGTGCTATATATATATATATATCTCCTTCGAAGTTATCTCAAGGTTGCTTAACAGGCAAACGAGAAGAAAGGCTACGCAGGGCTAGAATTCTGGCAACCCTCTCTGAGACGCGCGCGAGAATGCACTGGCTCGCTCCGAACGCAATCCCTGCGCTGCCTGATCTACTTCACAAATTGGGGTTTGCAGCAATGTCTCGACCCTAAACCTTAAACCCTAAACCTTGAACCCTAAACCTTGAACCCTACACCCTAAACCAGGGTCATACAGGAATTATGTAGGGCTTATTTACGGTTATAGGCCTAAACTCTAACCTTGAACTCTAAACCCTAATAGGTATAGGGATGCTACCCCCACAGCGGCGAAGCAAATGGGAAAGAACATGGGAAACCCAACACACGGTTTAGGTTTCAGGGTTTAGGGTTTAGGGAAACCCAATGGAAGCTAGAGCTTCTAGGGTTTAGGATTGAGGGCACCATGAGTGGTTTCCAAAATTTTGGGACATATTAGAGGGGCTATAGGGGGCGATATAGCCCTAAACCTAAAATGTAAAGAATATATAGGGTTGAGGGTTTCCAGGAATAGAGGCCACCTCTCTGGGGGTCCTCATTGTCAATTGCATATTGCGGTCTATATTGGGTGCCCCCGTTTTATGGAAACTGTCGAATATGTCTGGTTGTGCGGTTCAGGGTATTGGGGAATGTAGGTATTCAGCGGCATTCTGTAGAGCTTTGCGTTGAGGATATGTATGCGGTTTTGGATTTTGAGGCTTGGGGTCTTGGATCTAATGTCAGGGCTTATGGGTTCGACAGGCTGAAAATGTCCTGACTATGTTTTAGAGATGGCGCGATGAAATGGTTCGGATTGACTTCGGGAATACTACAGCAGAGGTAAGCCAGAGAACTAGAGAAACATGATAAATGCGAATCACATGGAAAAGAATACGGAAAGTGACTTGGAAACTGGGGCCATGCAGAGAGTTCTACCAAACACGTTGTGGCTCAGGTTCCTTCTGCTGGTATAAAAAAACATACGCCAAGCAGACCTCAAAATTGTCATTTTTGGGGGGGGGCCAATAGAGACCTCAGAATACTAAAGCCTTGGCCCCTAGAGCCTGAATGAGCCCTAGTCTAAACTCCTAGCATCCGCCTCAATAACTCCTATATTGCTCTCCTATAATATCCCCCTATATAACCTCCCGTTAAGGAGTTTTTACCCTAGACCCTAAACCCCAATCCCTAAACCCGAATCCATAAACCCTAATCCCTAGACCATAAACCCTAATCCCTAAACCCCAACCCCTATAAACCCTAAGCAAACCCTTATGGCTCACATATCCAGGGTGCAGCCGTTGAGGTTGAACATCGTCTGGGCCAAATCCTGACGGCAGGCAGAGGGTTGGGGCTTATAGGGCTTAGGGATGTTTAGGGATGTTTAGGGTTTGTGGGGCTTTTAGTTTGACAGTTTGGGATCAGGGATACGGTAACCCGAAACCCGACCCTACACCCTATTCCCACTGGGGTTGGGATTTCGTGCTTGGGATTTTGGATGTCGGAGCCTACTTCTAGACCTAGACCCGGTAAGTATCCTGATAAAGGAGTAGTAGAGGCTACCTAACTTTGGATATCCCGGCTAGAATAGATAGTGCTTGAAGGTCCTTGAAGTGTAGGACTACTCACCGACAAGTAAAACCGCAGAAGGACCGAGCAAGCTCCCCCAACAACGACGATCGGAAGCCTGATTCCCTACCCTGAGCCTAAATCTCAGAAAGCTTCATGCACTTTAGGGCGTAGGGTCCCCTGCAACTTCCACGCTACATAGTAGATTCCATAAATAAGGGGACCCCAATATTGACACTCCAAAATACGCTCATCCTTGCTACGCTCAAAAACGGAGAGGCTAAGCCCTGGAAACCCCTCTGTAACCCTAAACACTAAACCCTACCCCTAAACCCTAAACCCTAAGCCCTAAGACCTACACCGTAAGTCTAAAACCATAAACCCTACAACCCTAAACCCTAAATCCTAAACCCTAAATCCTAAAGCCTAAATCCTAAACCCTAAATCCTAAAGCCTAAATCCTAAACCACCCTACAACCCAGCATGGGCTCCTCCAAGGCTACGTCCTTCACAATCACGGGGAGTACGCCATCCTCACGGGCTACTTTTTCTTACGTTTCGTTAGCTAGAAATGAAAGAATGGATCCTTATCTTAGCCCACATTACCCCAGGAAGAAAAAAGGATCCTTTTTTCATAAATATAAGGAATCCCATACCCCAAAAACTATAAAGGATCCCTAACATTGATCCAGTTATAGTCGTCCCTAGAAAACCATCTAGGGTTGAAGGTTTGGGGTTAAGGGTTTAAGGTTTAGGGTTTAGTGAGGAATGGATCCTTATCGTAGTCCCTAGATAACCCATCTAGGGTTTAAGGTTTAGCGTTGAAGGTTTAAGGTTTAGGGTTTAGTGAGGAATGGATCCTTATAGTAATCCCTATATAACCTATTACAGTATGTTCCATTTTCTTTTTCATTCCTTCATTCCTAGCTAACCAAAGGCCAATGTGACCTGCAGGGTCTACGGGGATTTGCGCTATAGGGATATGTGCCTCGGGTGTTAGTAAGTAGTCCAGGGCTCTAAGTTTAGGGATGAGCACTTTGAGTTTAAGGGTAGTGCAGGGTTCAGGGCTGGGTTAGCATGTCTGGATGAGGGCTGAATGTTGGGCTGCTTCTGCATAGCTATATAACATAATTGAAAGCCTAACACAGTCAGATGGCTTGTCGCAGACCCGTGTAGGGCTGATAGACCCTAGCCACCACGGCTACTACAACAAGAACCACTACGGCACAGATCCCTGTCTGCTTTCACAGGCTATCTTACTGCTAACTGTTTGCTGAATTGGAGCTCTGGATGTTTGGTGGCGGCTGCGTCATTGAAAGGCTGGATTTAGACTAAGAAACTGTCTAGTAAAAGCCTCAACCCTCCAGCCTCCAATCAGTATTCCCAGCGTACGTCATAGAAACCTATTATTATTATTATTATGATTATTAGGGTGGGGTGCATTCTTATCAGGGGAAGGGGATTGCTATGCATTCATTCAGGGCTGGCATGTCTCAATCTGATCTAGCAAACTAATCTTCACAGCAACTACCTAGTGCCTGATTAGTAGGGAATAAAGGACTCCATCCCTATAGTAGTTCCTTTATGATCTGCAATAATAATGCGTATGACCCAATCCCAACATCTCCGCATTCCCTACTAAGCATTCGTGAGACAATCACTCTACACCCTAAACCCTAAGCCCTGAAAAGCTTGGGGAATTCCTCCGAGGAAGAAGGCTCTCCCGCTCGGACCACCTTTCAACGTACGTAGAAGCAGCAACCCATACGGAGAACGTCCGGACTTTCACTCATCAAGCCCTTTCGAAATTAATTTGATGCTGGTCTTACCTTGGTATAGTACCCCTTTAGTAGATAGAACATGTCTTTGGGTATATTATAATAAGATCCCATATCCCCATATTCTATCTTCTTAAGGGGGACTATAGATCTAGAGGCTTACCAGGTTACCAGAAAATTGTGCTACAGGTAATACGTTGTCAATCAACTATTTCAAGAATGGACATAGAAACGTGGAGTTCATGATGTTTCGCGGAAATGCAAACAATATGAACCATAGCCAAGACTAGTACGAGGCGACCATGACACATCCGGCACAAACAACAACCTGAACAGCAACTGGGCAGTCTCTTTGGTGGTCAAAGCAAGTGATGAAGATTATGTTCTTCTTCTAAAGTCCCAACACCCCAAAGAGGATATACTCTTGCTCTGCATGGGTAGCCACAAAAACCCTCCAGTGAGCCGCCGAGTCTCCCGATGACCAGTATCAGCCGCCAGTTTATCGATGGCATACCTGGCTGCATATGGTCACTCTTGCTTAGTTTCTCCTAAACCCTAAACCCTAACTTGAGGGGGGTGAGTAGGAGTTTAGCCCTTGGTGGCGGGATCAAGTAAAAGGGTCTTCATGCCATGGACTCCAAGAATGTATTTGTTACCTACCTGTGGGCCTCACGTCTATGCAACTTACATCTATCTGCTTTGGGCTATTTGAAACCCTGAGCTTATCAAATTTCTTGAGCCCACCACCAACATGACAGAACAATCTTGCTTTTTGTGCTGGAGACTCGAATATCCCCGTTCAAGCCAGTAGTCAGTTCAGGTACCCAATAATTAGGTACTGGCGTTTGTGTAACAGTAATTGTGGCACAGGTGTTGGGCCAGTATATGGTTATTGTGTGCCTGGACCCTTAGGCAGATGCAATGCGCCCTGGGTACTGCACAAGAGCCGTAGTCTGGCTACATGCGCTACTCATCTGGAAAAAAAAGGGGCGCAACACGGAGACTCCAGCTATGCCCTGTCAATCTATTCCAACTTAATCAATGTGAGTTGAAGGCTACCTCATTGTATCATGATTAGACCGACTGATCGCAATGCATCCTTGCAATGCTTCTCCCAGTACCATGTATGGATCCCGTCCTCGGCATCTCTTAAAACTAGATCCTTGGTGGACTTTTTGTACAAGCAATCAAACGCCCACAATGATCCTGAGAACGCTTCAACCTCTGAATGCTAAACCCCCAACCTGTATTCCAAGTCTGATGCCTTACAACGGAAACCTGATGTCCCAAATTCCAAGCCCTAGATCGTTACCGCAAACCCTGAATCCCAAATCACGAGCACCTCCAAGCCCCTAAGCCCCGCCCAGGCCTTCCAATGTATCGCCTTTCCGGTAACCAAATTCCACGCCTAACAACAAAATACCAACCCGAAAAGGAACCACATTGCGAGGCTCAAGCAAACCCTACGCGTTTTGAGGGTTTAGGGTTGAGGGCTTAGGGATAACTTACCTACCCTCCAAGCTCTCAGCCCAAACATACACCCAACCTTGCAAGAACCCTGAGCCCAACAGCCCTTACTTCCCAAACCCTAAAACTAGAATCCTAAACACAACCCGCAACTCTCAAAAGCCTAAACCCTAAACCCGAGATGACCCTAAAATCTTTACACTCCAAGGTACGGAAACGCCAACTCGATAGGCTGAACCACACCGCGGTGTGAGAGCGCAAGGATTCTGAGTGCGGATTGGGGGTTGACTGAACGCCGTACAGGGACATGTAGGGGTAAAAGGCCCTAGAAGAATATATACGGGTACATAGGTCGAAAAGATGGAAAGTGCCAGATACTTGAGGAGATAGGGTCCAGAGCTAGTATCGACCTACCCACTGACCTTATCCAACAGATTTCCATATGTATCTAAATCATGGTATCGCAGCCTGGGAGGTACGACCGGCTTGGTAGGGTTCAAGGAATTGGACTCAAAGTCCTCAACCTTAAAGCCTTAAAGTGAACCCTAAGCCCTGCCCTGAACCTCAAGCAATGGTAAGCTGGTGTAAGCCCAGCCGCTTCTGGTGGCTCCGGTAATTGATCAGCAGCTGATCCAGCTCAGGCACTTTCCTTGGCTTAGGGTTTAGAGTCAGGGTTTAAGGCTTCAGGGTAGAGCGTCTTATATTTGCCAATATAGCGGTTGATCGACATTCCGGTGACCATAGGTAACCATTCCCCCCATATTTCTCCCTCATAGACATGCAGGAACGCAAAATAATTTCCACTAAGGACCTATAGGCCAATCCGTATATGATCCTATATGTACTGTCCTTTTCCCGAAGCCCTGAGCTTAAATCTCTCCTTAGCCCAGCCAAACTAAGACTCGGAATCCCAAACCGTCAAACTTGAACCCTAATCCTTAGGGTTTAGGGTTTAGGGTCTACTCCCCCCCGCACCAGTTTACTGTTAGAGGGCTCTTAGCACGTGGGGCCAATCCGAACTCATAGCACCCTTTCGGCCTGAAACCCTACACGCTAAGTACCCTGAACACTACACCGTACGAACCCACCCATCTCTTGGGGGGTTGAAGTAAACCCTGAACAATATGGCAGCTTGCATTTGGCTTTTTCACTAATCTACCAAACCCCCAAAAATATGTAAAATACTATTTCCAAACCCATAATAACAGCCATAAAGGCTATTCTCTTACGTAGTTTTGGGGTTCCCCTAAACCTGAACCCTATACCAGGAAATTCCCGAAGCCCAAGCATCTCTTTGGGGGAGAAGTAGTGAAAGAGCGACTGGAGGTCGCAGAAGCGGAACTCCACAGCACGGGAGACCTTAGGTTTCGAAAGTGATTCGGATTTTAGGATTTTGGGTGGATTTAGGGTATATCCAGAATTTGGGGTCCCTTTGAGGGGGTGTAGCAGCTATATAGGGGTACATTGGGATATATTGGGTGGTGGGCTCCAGGCTTTCGAGGTGGGATTGTAGGATCTGGGGCGTAGGGCACTTCTGAACAACAGGGATCCACTTGAAGACCTCGGTTAGACATGGCTATCATAGTCCTCCCTTGGTAGATGCAACTTGTAAACACGGTCGACGAGCACGGCGTGTGTGACGAGCCTCTCATCTGCCCTTAACCCTTAAGTCCGTACAACGTCGAACAGTCCCTTTTACTTTTACCCCTGGCATCCAGATAACCCCCAATTAGGTAGTATCTACAGACTTTAAGGCCCGAACAAGGTATATATCATTTATAAATCTTAACCCTAAACCCGAAACCCCAAACCCTGAATCCTAAACCCTATGCCAGTTCGGAAGCTTGGAGCCCTTGAGGTGAGAAACGGTTTGCGAGGTGTCACCCGTCAGGAAAAGCTCCTGCAAGTGATTCCCACCCTCCAGCCTTCCTAGGTTTTTGTGTGGGTGTTTAGGGGTTAGGGCTTTAAGGGTTTAGGAATTTAAGGGTTTAGGTTTTAGGATTTAGGGCTTGAGGTTCAGATTTTAGGGTTCAGGCTTTAGCAAAAGAGCCGATTAATCCCCTCCCTCAAACTGACATGAAATCTTACCCTCAAGAAGGACAGCCGCCCATGATGCCTCTGTTGAAATTTCGTGCTAGTTTGGAGGGCCGTAGTATTTGTAGACTATTCTGGCCCAAAGTAGGTAATGTTTGGTCCCGATTAGTGTGGGGGTTCTCAGTTGTGCGAAGTTTTGCCGAAATTATTCAGCACCCGCCCCGGTTCGTTTGGGATCCTTAATTGTGCGAAGTTGTGCGGCCAAATAAACTAATTCTGAGAATAAATCAATAGAACCGCTTTTAAATGCTCTCTAAAACCCTTCTGATCCATTAGGGAGCAGATCCTGAGCCCTCCTGTTGAATTTTAATTAAAACCTAGGATCCAGATTCGTCTGGGGGGGGCACGGGCCCCCCCCCCTACTGAAAAACTGAAAAAGCAGGTACCCATTTTTGTTTGGGGGGGTGGCTCCCTCTACACTAATCAGGACCCAACATTAGCATTACAGACAACAATCTCCAGGGCGCTTAGGTTTCAGGGAGGGTTTCTTAATGCAAGAAATGTAGGTGCCATTGGGGGGACGCACCCTAAACCCTATAAACCCTATAAACTTCACGCTAAACCCTAGCATATTCAGGTCAGAGCCAAATGCTTTTTTCATAGGGCTCAAAAGGTGGGATGAGGAAGGGGGGATATGGGAAATAAGCCCCAACATAGTAGAGTACATTCTATATACTCCCTCTAAAGCAGATCGAATATGGCTTTGGGTATCTTATAAGAAGATCCCCACATACCCCATATTCTATCTACTCAAGGAGGATCCTTTAACTCACCTACCTTCCTCCCACCTTTTGAGACCCCTGATTTGTGCAGCTAAGGGTCCTATTATCCTGGGCATAATGAGGTTGCCTAAACCCTAAACCCTGACCCCTAAACCGTGGTAGATGTTTTCGGGCACTGCTCCTGGAAGCCGAATGGATGCTGTCCTTAAAAGCTCCATGCTTCCTTGCTGAACCCTCAACCGCCTAAAAAATACCTACTCTCCGAACCCTTCTTACACGGCAACAATCCCTACCAACATCTCTAAGTTATGGTTTCGGGTTCAGCTCTTGCACTATATATATGGGTGGTTGTCAAATTTATGGTCCCTTTTTGGGTACCCTAAACATTAGGTGCCGTAATATAATAGGGATCCAAAAAGGGACCATAATTTTGACAACCACCGTATGTCATATGTATATATGCAGTTTCCGCTCCTCGTATGGCTTTTTCATGACCATGAAAAAGACGGCCAGCTCGATCCTGATCCCATCAAATTGGCGGAGCGTGTAACACCAAACATTTTCAGAGTCTGGGATTTTGGTGGTTGAAGAGCAACAAAGGAAGCTGAGAAACTTTGCCGGATGGACTGTTTGTGTGGGATCTCCGCTGCACCCCGAAGCTCCACCCAAAGAATCATATGCATGTTTGATGTATTCAACAATTTTTGCTATCCCGACCCCTGAAACCAGGTCATATGATGGCTACTGGGCCCTTATCATATGTGTTGGGATGACAGAAATCCATTGTTTTATCCTTGGCTTCACTCGATACGCATCATTTGCGTGCTGACAATAAGCCGCTGTTCCTTCAGAAATGGCAATATTTTTGACAACAACACGTGAATAAATGCTCCAACAAAGGTATACAACTGCCTCCATGTGGCGCCAATGGTCATTGACGCGTCGCTCTGAAGGAGCTCACATACAAGTTGGCATATACAGATACATGGTACAAACCACGATTTGCGCACATGCCAACCCTAAACCCTAAACCCTAAACCACGATTTGCGCACATGGTAACTCACCCTAGGGATCCAAGTATACAAATAATACCTACATTGGGCCCTAAAGTCTGTAAATATTACCTACATTGGGCTATTTGGATCCCTTGGGTCAGCGGTACGTCAGATTACAAAGAGCATCCCAAAGCATCCAAATGCGAACCTCCACGTGCTTTGCTGCCTAAGCCCTACTTGGAGCCTCAGGGGGACTTAGGAAGCAGGTTTATAAGCCCTATAACCCATGTAGTAACCTTAGCTATCCCATTATACTAAGCCCCCCTGGCCCTAATCCCTAAACCCTGACATTCCAAGTAAACCCCAAACCTGTGAAGCCCGCTGGGATCAGGCCACCCAGACCCCTCCCTTAATAGTAGTATTGGGGTAATACTCACTACTATTTAGGGTGTAGGGTTTAGGGCTTAAGGTCTAGGGATGTAGACCCCTGATTAATAAACCTCCTCCCCTTAATAGGGATTATAACAGGGATCCATATATTAAGGCCCTTAAAAGGAAGGGGTTTACTAATCATGGGTCTACATTGGGGTGCTCACGACACACGGTTGACGCTTTGTGGTGGGGTGGTTGAAACTGAAGTATTCTACTCCTGGGCAGCAATTGTATACTGTATTATGATGCAGGGGTGACTACAGGATTATTGGGGAGCAGGGTATACAAAGCTAAACGACAACCCAAGTGGATGCTTCATGTATGAGCCTCCAACGACAATAATTTCCTTGCAGACCCTCCCAGCAAAGTCCACAACAGGAAAACTTCAAAGCCCTTGAACCTGCAGCTTTGTTGCTGTGGACCCTGAACGCTTAGGGTTGCAGTCCCCCTTAAGTAAATAGAATATGGCTTTGGGAATATTGTAATAATATCCCCATATACCCCATATTCTATCTACTTAAGGGGGACTATACCCTCAACCCTAGGGCCCTAGGGTTCCGGGCTGAGGGTTGGCACAACCAACCCTAAGCGAGATCCTCATCCCCAGAACTTAGGATCCTCTTGACATCTGCCTACACCCAAGCCCCAGCCTCCCCAAAACTGAGACAGAAAAATACAGACGCTGTGTCATTGTAGGTTCCTTTTTGGGGCTTCCATGTTTGCTGCGGGGAGTGACCTCTTGACCCTTCTAAATGAGTAGCGTTTTTTGTGGTGGTTAAACCCAGAAAGATTATACCCTTATATGAAATACTATACCCCAAAAGGAGGATATAATCTTACTCTATAATGGGTACCATAGTATCCCCAAATAAAAATGCTACTCAAATTGGAAGTGGAGGCACTGCGCCAGATCTTGCACTTCATCCACAGCCGAGAAGTGGATGGGGGGGGCCTCGTAGGGATTCCGCTTCCTGAGCGGCCCAGGAGGGATATGGGTGCTAGGGCTTAGGGCTTAGGGTTTAGGGGTTTAGGGGTTTAGGGGTTTAGGTTTGATGGTTTGGGGCTACTACCAACCATGCATGTCTTTAATTCGTGTGTAGTAGTATGCACAGTTTTCCCTGCACAGGGTCACGCGGAATTAGATATCTACCGTAGTAAATGCCAGTGCTTGAAGCTAAATGAGCAATCCTGACAACACCAATATGCCATGCAGAGTTGCTGTCGCCAAGGGTCAGGGAACACAAAGGGCAAACTGATATACAGAACCCTTGTAGATGCAACGCGCATACATAATGAGAGGGTAATGGTAGACAGAACCCCCCACAAAAAGGAACCCCTTAGACCCTTATAGTAGAATCTGGGGTATATGGGGATCTTATTATCCGGGGAACACCATAACCATCTTTCTTTCTCTTACTTTTTCCTTAAGCCCCTTTCCAGACAGGCTTCAGTTGCTGGATGACATGCCTGGCCACATCCATCCTGCGTGCGAGACTTCAGCCGTACGACGTGGAGGGATGGTGGGGGGAACAGTAGGGATTGCAAAGCCCTGAGTGGAGCTCCTAAACCCGAAGCTCCAAGTCTATCTGAAATCAACAGTCCTTCCAAAGCTTAGGACTCAACAAACCTTTCTTCTGTTCCCTTCTACTCACCGGAAACTAGCCGCTGCAAGGCTTTAATTGAGGTCATCCATGCATATTTCGGGCAAATAAAGCGAACCTAGGGAGTAGTAGCGCGGCGTTGTAGGGGAGCCGTGAGTATTGGCCCGCTAGCTTTCGGCAGTCTTCGGGCTGCGTGAGGTGTGGGTCTAAGGGTCACGGGGAGTGTTCAGGGTGTCTTTTAGAGTTTAAGGTTAGGGTTCATGAGGAGAAACCTAAACACTAAGCCCTGTATCCCAATTAAGCCGTAACTCCTGAATCCTAGCAAACTAAAGATCTGGTCCTAAACCCTAAGCACTGAATCTAAAACCCTAGACCTTATAAGCCCCAAAGACGACAAACCCTAAACACCAAACTCTAAGCACTAAGCCCTAAATCCTAGGCCCTGAAGCTTAGATCCGAAGGCCTAGGTTGCTGGGAACATGCATACATACATATATATGTATGTATGTACATGTATATATAAATATATCTTGTATAGTGTTTATGGTTTTGGATTTAGGGCTTAGGGGTTAGGGTTTTCTCAAGGTCCTTATGTATATTTATATACAATAGGGTTTATGGTTTCGGGCTTAGGATTTAGGGTTCAAGGTCCATCCGGGACTCCCTAGAGGATCCAAGAAATGGAGCCCCAAAAACACGATCGCAGTACTACATTTGGGAACCTCGGGGACTATAGGGAGGTTCAATTTGAGTGAATCTTTCGGGGGCCTGGGAGAATACCATGAATAATATCGTACATAGTAAATACGACGGCGACGAGGGTTTCCTTATTCCGGCCCCTTCCTCAAGTTCTTTCATAGCAACCTAGTCTGCTCACACACTCCTTTGAACAGTGTCAGGCGGCATCGACCTTCTCATAAATAATCAGTGGAAAGTTGGGTGCATGCATGAGATTCGCGTGGGTGAGTTGTGGACCCTTGCAGCGTACACCACCCCTCTGAAGATGCAGAGGAACCGCGAAACAACAGCAGAAACAACGGAAGGCACCATCTCCGATCCGATGTTTGCAAGCCTCAAGACATACAACCGGGCAGTGGGAACCCAGGCTCCCCAGTAACCCCTTTACAATAAGGGTAGCCTTTTTCTACTATTCAGCTTTAATAAGGAGACCCCAAAATAAAAAGGGCAAAAGGGTACTACTGGGGTACCTAGGAACACAGGCGATGGGCGATGGAGTCTACCTCAACCTACCCTGGACCATGTGTTCGTCGCGTGGGCTGCATAAGAAACCAGAGGTTCTTGGATGCCAAATACGTACCCAAACCCCTGGGAGGATCTAAAAATTAGATCCCCTATGTAGACCCATTATAACCCCTATATAATCCTTATATACCCTAAACCCTATACCCTAAACCCGTTATTTTAAGATCCTTTTTGGGGCCTATGGTTCTAGGGGATCTAATTTTTAGATCCTTTTGGGGGTCTGGGCATCCACGCCTTGGCTACTTCTTGAAACAATTACGCAATCTAAGGACTTTAGGGGGGACCCCTAATAGGG
>CAJNIZ010044375.1:0-11080 GCA_905231905.1 Symbiodinium pilosum
CTACTTACTAAGCCCCCCCTAAACCCTGAACCCTGAACCCTAAACCCTAAACCCCTAAACCCCTAAACCCTAAACCCTAAACCCCTAAACCCCTAAACCCTAAACCCTCCAAGTAGACCCCTTGAACCCCAGCCCAAGCAACTTCGCAATTGCCGGCAAGGCGGGAACCGCGGCAAGGAGCGGGCTTCCCGCCTCACTCCAGGTGAAGCATATAGTCCCCCTTAAGTAGATAGAATATGGCTTTGGGTATATTACATTAAGATCCCCATATACCCCATATTCTATCTACTTAAGGGGGACTATAGTCTAAACTCTTTAAAGGGAGGGTTTAGGGTTTAGGGATTAGGGCTTCAGGGCTTAGCGTGCAGGGATTACATGACTCCCTTTCTTTGGGGTGGGGTTTATATACTGATAGGGAATAGGGGTTAGCGTTTACAGTTTAGGGTTTAAACTCCTCGAGGGGGGGTGACATAGGAGATTATACACTCGAGTCTTATAGGGGTGCCTAAGGGAGGTACTAGGATTAAAGACTGTATGTCTTTCTTATCTCAGGGCGTGGGGGTCTTGCTATTACGGGGAGGTGATTGCACAAACAACTTGACACTCTCTTTTGGGTTTTAGTATACGTCAAGACCCCTCTACTATTGCTAACAAGGTTTTTCTTGGGGATACTACCAAACAGAGGATTGACCTTATCTCTTTTGGGTCCTCCTTTTCTTGGGCTTCCTAAGCCTAAACCCCAAATCCTTGCATAACATTCCAACATTCAGGCGTGATGCAGGGCCAACTATTGCTCATGTTGAAGTCTATTTGAGGTACCTGTGCTAAACATCGTAAAAGGAACCCGGGAGCACAATATTGGCAAGTACTTACCTGGACCCCAAAACTATGCCCTCAACCCTAAGCTTCGGGCTATTATCTGACCTCCTCTTGGAGCTCAGGTACACTCCTGGAAACTAACATGGAAACCCAAAAGGGGCCCTATAAAGACTACAGTCCCTCTAAAATGGGGCTGTATGGGTTTCCATGTTAGTTTGGGGGAGTGTAAGTCTCAACACTTCTGGGCAAGCCAAGGGGATCCCTATGTCCACTCAAAATGGTCTCTTCGAACCCTAAGAGTGACATTTTTGGAATGAGCTGAACACAAGTTTCCTGAACCATCAGATACATACAGAGTATATGAAGGCATCGAACCTAAGTTCCGCAAAGAAGGGGAAAACAAATCTAAAAGCTGGGCCACACTCCGCAGACACAATGCTCATGAACAAACACCAACTCTCATAATACACATGATACACCCAGACCATAACCCCAATGGTCCAAGGACCCAAATAAAAGAGCTTTAGGTCCCAAATACCATTAACAGTAACATTATCATATCTGGGCCCTAAACCCCTATTATTCGCGTCCTTGGACCCAAAGGGTAATTTGCACATCATTTTTCGATGAGTCCATCCTTGCTGCACGCGCGGGAGCACACGTAACGTGTATTATGCTCCATGGGAGCATAAAGCCTCCAGGCTACGAGCTACAGCCCAACATTTCCCATGGACTTAATGGATATGGGTTCGTTCATAGGTTATGTGTGTATATATATATATATGTATATACATAATATGGGATTATACTAAACTACCAAGGCGACCCACATATCCAGCCTTCATGGTCTCTGGGAGTCTCGTGGTATCCCTAATAATGACAGAAACTCTTACGTCTCCAAAAGAGAGCTCCGACCTTGTTCCTCGTATTCTAAGGATTTCTTCGGGCCCAAGTTCCTTAAAAAATCAATCCTTGAAGCCTCAGGGTATACTTACATTGGGCCCGAAAGGCCTTAAATACGACCATCATAGCTTTATTTGGGCCCTTGAGCCTTTCCCACGGGCTCTCAATCTATAAATAATGCCTACATTGGGCCCAGATGTCCTATAAATGTGACCTACATAGAGCCTTAAGGTTAGGTTTTGGTTAGGGCGTATAGACTTGGCTCTCTGTCTCTTTAAAACTTACATGGAACCTCCTTAGGGTTAGGGTTTGAAAGACGAATTCTAAGCCCTAAACCTTAAATCCCAGACCCTAAACCCTAAACTCCAAACCCTAAACCCTCAAGCCCAAACCCTGAAACCCTAAACCCAAACACGCCGAGGTCACCGTGACTTGACCGGCAGAGGCCCCGCTGTCTGTGGCGGCGATGTCTGCCGCACCTCCCCCGGGCTCTGTCAGCCTTGAAGGCTTATTTGGGGTGTAGGGTTTAGGGTTGAGGGGTTAGGGCTTAGGGTTTAGGGTTTTGGGTTTAAGGTGTTTAAAGGTTGGGGATGAGGTTCCATGCACGACCACGCCATCCTGATGGTCAATTTGGGGAGTGATATACTGTCATCGAAAAGCCTATGAAGGTGCCACTTCCTAAACTGCCACCGGGACATGAGCTCCCGTGGAGTGTTTTCTTGGGAGCGCTTCATTTCGGATGCCGTGTTTAGCTCTTCAGCCCTACGATCTTAGTCCTTGGGCCCTACGGCAGCGGGGTGCAAGTGAAGCCCGAAACTACAGCAGGACTCAAGAAAGGCGCAGGCTGTCCTTCCCAAAAGGAGATGCTGCACATAAGGTTTAGGGTTTAGGAGTGTAGGTTGAGATGGGTTGAAGGTTTAAGGTTTGGGGCTTCATTTTACACATGAAGGGTGTATATGGTTGTTGAATCGACTACGCGATACACTATTCTTCTTACGCAATCCTATAAGCTAAAGAAAAACAATCTTAAACTATGCTGGGAACCTTAGCACCCCTTGTTCTAAATACGACTCACATGGGAGCTCCACAAAAATCGCGGGCCAAAATGAAGGCTAGAGGGTGTAGAGTCAAGAAGCCCAATGCTGCGCTCCTTCAAGGGCGCAACAATGATTCCAATGTTGAAGTTTCATGTCCTGGTCGCGTCTTGGGCCCATTATCTCCGGAAACCGGCATTGACCCAGGGACTTGACGATGAATATAGCATGATATACTATGTTATACTATACTATGCTATAAGATAGTATATCATAATAGAATATACGATATCATAGTATAATCTGGTAGATTGTACTATAATACTGGTTTCCTGAAGCAAGGTGGAGTGTTGAAAACGTCAGGTGCCACGTGGTTCCCATTCACGGACCATGAGGGACCCAAAGATGTGATGACCCTACACTGCAAATCCTAAACAGTTTAGGGAGTTTAGGGTTTAGGGTTTTAACCCCACCCAGCAAAGCAAATTAAAAGGTCCCGAGGCAACGTAGAAAAAACAACTGTTACGCTTCCTATCCCTGTGGCAACCGTACGACCTGACCAGCAGGGACCCCAAGAAAGGACCGTAATCCTATTGCCTTAAGCCACTATGCCCAAAAACCCTGATGCAACCAGGTAGTCCACACGTTAGCCCCCATTACCTAGGCCTTTGTTCCTAGCCAGTGCACACAGAAACATACTGGGATTTCATGGGTGTCCTGATGTTTCCTGACCATCCCCTGTACTAATGGACCTTTACAACACCATTCAGGAGTGGAGTAGTCTAGCCTGGGGTGTTGGGGAGACCGGAAGCCCTCAACTCTAAACCCTATACACAATAAAGCCTAAACTGTGTGCCACGCAGAGCCACTGAGGCAAATGCTGCCAGTCTTCGCCTAGGCTTCTGCTGCTTCTGAAGGCTCAGGGTTGAGGATAAGGATTTGGGCGGTCAGAGTTTAGCGTTGTACGACTGAAGCCAGAAAGTCGAAATCTGCCCCAGACCCTTAGCCGGAAACCGTAAACCGGAAATCCTACATAAACCATAAATGCTAAACCTTAAGCCCGAAACCCTATGGTCTCTTCCTAGGTCTGGAGCTCGGAGGTGCTTATGTTCCAGCTTTCTGGCTTCTACGGTTTGGGTTGTTTAGGGGTTTAGGGCTTAGGGGTTTAGGGTTTAGGGTTTAGCGGTTTAGGGTTTAGAGGTTGAGGGTTTAGAGGTTTAGGGTTTAGGGGTTTAGGGTGTTTAGGGGTTTACGGCTTACTTTAGGGGTTTACTGTTGAGTTCAAGGTTGTGTAGGGATAAGTGTTCACACCTAAGGTAGAAAGCGCTGCGAGCCCTTAGTCGGGATATCCTTGGGGAAATTACTACTAGAGAGTAGGTTTATGAGGGAGATAACTGAGGTTCGTCTAAGGCGTTTAAGCATTACCCTAAAGGGTCCAAGTAGCTAATCATCATATACCTACCCAAAACCTGTACTATAGCTACTATTCCCCCAAACCCAAGGTACCTAATTATTGGGCACATGGACCCTCTGGGTTATAGGTATAATTCCTGAATCCCGGAGCCTCCAAGTAGTCTGTACCCCATGGTTCAGGGCTTAGAGGAAGGGAACGCCCTCGGCAGAGGTCAGCACCTGCTACGGGCTCGCAGTAACACCCATATGGACCAATGGGACCCCAAACCGTAAACCCTAAACCCCTAGTGCGGAGTGCTATTGCTCATGGTTAAGCATTCTTCGATATTGCCAGACTTCCTGAGATACGACTATAACCCCTCAAGCCCCTAAGCCCTACAGGTCCTGTGAGCAATGGGTTAACGTAATAATATGTTCCTTGATGGTCCCCCCTAAACCCCCTATACATCTCCTTGTAGGCACCCCCCGGGTACCCCAAGTCCGTAGATCATATAACCCCATACCCCCCTATAATGCAAGCCCCTGAACCCTGTATGTCCTTATGTACCCCTACCATCCCTACGCCCCTAAACAACAACCGCTACATACACCAGAAGGTCCAAGCACCTAACTAATTAATGGGATTATTACCTGCATGGTCTTTGGATACCTCATCCCCCAGGGTACCCCTTTACCCCCTTTATTTAAACCAGGCAACTACTGCCCACGCAGCAAGCCATCGCTAGTCGCTGGGGGCTCGCTGTGCCTCCCGTGCTGCCATTACCTTTGTGTGAGAAGGTTACGCCATTTGAGGATTTAGGGTTTAGCATGTAGCGTTTGAGGTTCCGGGTTGAAAACAAGGTTGAGGGCTTCGGAGATTGAAAGGTTTGGGGTCGAAAGGTTACAGGGGCGGATTAGGTTTCGGGCTTGGGGTTGAAGAGTTTGGTCCAGGGTTGAGCCTGCGTAGAATGAAGGGGCTAATCTCAGGGTGTGGGGGCTAAAGGTTAGGGTAGGATTTCAGGTCCAGGATTTTGTGCTTACAGATCGTGGGTTTGAGTTTTAAAGGGTTGGAGGTGATTTGGCTGCAGCGTGTAGAAATGTCGACATTTCCACCCCTCACCACAAAAGTGTGCTCTGGACGCCAAGTGATCTCAGGATTTTGGGTTGCTAGCATTACAACCTCTGAACCCTAAGCTCTATGCCCTGAGGCCTACCTGAGGCCAAAAAACAAAACCCAACACCCTCAAACCCTGTAGGCCGGAGCTTTTGGCTTCTTGAATCCGATTCTGGGATGACACTAGAACATTAACGCAAACCCTGTATGAACATAGTCCCCCATAATTAGATAGAATATAGTGTATATGGAGATCTTATCATAATATACCCAAGGCCATGTTCTATCTACTTAAAGGGGACTATAAACCCTGTCCCCTTAACAGGTTATACTCGGGATCCTAGTAAGGCCCTTAAAGGGGGGATTAATGCTGCGTTATTACGCGGCGTAGCAGCTTCGGAGTCCAAAGGGCCAAGCTGGTGAGCTGTGAAGCTCATAATCTCCCTAGACGCGGTTTAGGATTTAGGGGTTGTAGGGGTTTAGGCCTAGGGGTTTAGGGGTTAAGGGGTTTAGGGCTACATGCATCACATTTTCTTAGGGTTGTAGGATAAGAAACATGAAAAGTAATTCCAGGGAAGACTGCAGCATGAACTCCAAGGGAAGGAGTTTTCAAACTCCCCACCCACTCACGAAGGATGGCATGAGCAATCAGCAATATGCTTTGCATCCTTCTTAGAAAATAGGGTCAACAAATTCAGAAGCGATCCAAATATCTCCAAACCATACCAACATACTGCAAGGGCGCATGGACAATAATCACCCTTATTAAAACTCCCGTGCCAACCGCAGTCTTGACAATAGCGCAAAATGAGCTATAGTCTAAACTCCTTAAAGGGGGTTATATAGGGGATTATATACGGGACTACTATAGGGGTTATTAAGTGGGATACTAGGAGTTTAGACAATGGTACAAATGAGAAAGCCTGATTCTCAAGAATGGCGAAGCCATCTACTTGCTGAGCCCTACACTAAAGCCCTGCACCCTGATATCCCAAACCAACCACGAGACAAGCAGAGTCCCAAAGCCTACGCCCAAACCGTAACGCCATAATCTCTAGACCCGAACCTCCCACAAACTGACATGGAACGCCATAGAGGGCCCTATGAAGTCTACGGCCCATTCAACAAGGGGTTTCATGCAACTTTTGTGTGGGGTAGGGTAACTCCAAGAGAATACCCCATGTCCTTGTTGTGAGAAAATTCAAAACCAGAACGTCACAATCTCTAAAGCCTACGTGAAGGTTCAAGGTTTGCAGAACCTGCTTAAAAACGGTGCTTGGAGCCCAACTAGAATTCCTCTGGGTCCCCTGATATGATCATGGCGGAACTAAAGCTGGAAACATAGCTATGGCTAGCCTGAACCGCGAAGTACGTCCATCGAAAGCTAGCATCCAACTGTTGCTGACTTGGGGTTTAAGGTTTAGGTTTTAGGGTCCCGGGTCCCAAACAATCCCTAAAGGTCCAAGGACCCAAATATTAAGGCTTAGATCCCAAATACCATTCAGATTATGGTATTACCATTCGGATTATGGTATTTGGGCCCTAAAACCCTATTCTTTGAGTCCTTGGACCCTTACACCCTAAACCCTAAACCCCTAAACCCCTAAGCCCCTAAACCCTAAAACCCCATTGACCCTTAGGGAATCCACAAGTTCCCATTACTTCCGAGAAGCGCTTCCGGGCTCCAGTGGGTGTTTGGCCGGCGCCTTTGCCGCGCAGTTCAACTTGCAAAAACATACAACGGTTAAGGTTTAGGGTTTAGGGGTTTAGGGTTTAGGGGTCTGGGGGTTTAGGGTTTAGGGGTTTAGTTAGAGTTTCAGGGTTTAGGGTTGTTCTGAAGGTCCTTGTAAAGAAGGGACCATTGGGAATACACTTCCTTAAAAAGGGGATCCTAACCAAACAGGAAACCTACATTATGGCCATTTTGGGGACAGGTAGTTTCAACAACTACCAATTGTCATCCCCCCTCCATGTACCGCTACTGAACCCTAAACCCTAAACCCTGCTTGTGGAGCAAGAAGAGCCGCGTACAGCTGAAAAAAGCCTAGCAGGATTCTGAATGTTCCTGGGGCGGACCCTGAACCCTAAAGTCCTGAGTTCTGCCAGGCAGTTTGGGGTTTAGGGTCCACTGCAACCTACTTGTGACTGTACACTTAAAACCATCATCATCCCTCGAATTTCCCGAATATGGTTATGGCTGAATTATGACAACCGTTTTCTTTGGGTTACAGTTGCCATGAAGCTCGAAGTTGGAGCCCCACAAACTAGAAAGACGAGTTGTATGAGAATTGTTAGATAAGCGTGTTATGCTGATAATGATTCAAGCTTATGTGTCATACGGGTCTTCAGGGGTAGGTTTTCTTGCCAAAGCATTCTCCAACCACAAAAGGTTAAAGGGCTTAGGGATTATGAGGTTTAGGGGTTACGGGTTTAGGGTTTGGGACCCTCATCCTCCATACCCAAAGGCCCTGAAGCCGAATACCCCAAGATACCCCAAGTAGATCGTACTCCCCGAAACCTCAACACTGACATGTTTAAATTTCAACGCTGCGCCCCGATCCCCAACCACCCTCCCAAAGCGCAGGGTTCCAAAAGACTGAATGAATCCCTTCATACGGTATACCCATACTAAATACGGGGTCGCGCTGCAGGTTTGCGCTAGATGTCTCCCTGAACCCCAAACCGAAATTGCTTCTGATTAGGTCATGTAAAAGAGATACACAAGAACAAACAATGGATTGCAAGAAGCTGAAACCCTGCCAGCATCTGTAAAGCAAAGGGTTTAGGGTTTAGGGCTCTAAACCCGTAGACTCAGGTGCAGAATTTTTTCACAACCTTGAAGTCGCAAAGTAGCTAGAGCTCAATATGCAAAAAAACACTTTAGAATGAACACCTAGAACCCTCAACTCTTATGCGGAAGCTCTAAATCTACAACTCTGCCCTCCGCAGCATCTAAATGCAACCCTTGACTCCCTAAAGCCCTAACAACTACTCCAAGCCACCCTCTGTCGTCAGCCCAGCATTCCCCTCTGTAGTGCTTCGCACGCCAAAGGACGGAAGAGTGTCCTGCCAAACAGTTTTCCCCCTATATATAACCCCTATATAACCCATAATAGTAGTTTCCATTTTATTTGCCATTATCTCTAAACCCTAAACCCTATTATCGTCATTATCCCTTTACAATATACTAGTTTCCATTTTCTTTTCCACTATCCCTATATAGCCTCAAAAGAAACCCGCATATAAAAGATTCAAGGTTTAAGGCTTAGAAAGCAACTTGGTTCTGAAACCAAGTCACCCAGAATCTTAAGGGTACAGTATGTTCTATTGGGGGGCTTCTATTGGGTTTAGGGTTTTGGGTTTAGGGTTTTGGGTTTAGGGAAGGAGCATGGGGGCCATTGTACCATGTGCGCTTCAAAGTCCAGGAGTCCGGTGCCTAAAGGAGCGAGGACACATGTCTTTTCCAAGGGCCTCAAGCGGAATTTCTTGGGGAAGGGCTCCCCGATCGCCGTTTCAGCGCCAAGTTCCAACCTTAACCCTAGACCCTGAAATCTTACCCCTAAACCTTACACCATAACCCAGAACCCTTAACCCTAAACCCTACAGCCTAAACAATTATCTTCAGTCCACAGTTGGAACCATGGCCCATAGTATGGGTGCTTAATCCACTGAGTCCTTCTATACTTGTTATATATCTTCATGAAGCTCTACAAGCCCAGATAAGGGCCTATAGGTACGACCCAGAAACCACGTAAGGGCCCATGTTGGTGGCCCATAAACCTGATAAACCCCAAGCCGTAAACTGAGTGAGCACAGGGCCGTCGAGCAGGGCGAAGCACCGAAGCCAGCAAGCGAGGCCCAAAGCCTTCCAGCGGGCGTAGGCCCGGCAGGCCGCTGGCGAGTAACCCGTCAGGCCGCCTATGCGTCCTTCCAGGTGAAGCTTCCAGGCCCCTCTCAGGCCACCTCTGCCGGCAAATCCTGGGCTCGATCCACATGACCTCCCAAACACTCCCATTGAGGTGGAGGGACTTCCCTCCGGGACCTTCCCAACTTTTGCAGACCCTCAGGGTCTCGCAGCCTCCCAAAGCGTTTGCCTTCAGCGTCTTCACCCAAAAACCTGAGGTTGAGACCTTTCCTGGCCTTCAAGTGCCTGCAGCTTCCCGGCACATCTCTCAAACCTTTCCTTTGTGAGCTGAGTTTGTCTCCGAAACTACTCAAAGCTGAATGGGTGGCTGTCGTCCCAGAAGCCTATTTTCTTTGCTACTGGCTGAAAAGAACTAGAGGCCGCGAGCCAGACCCAGACCCAAACCGTACCCGCCGGTTTGGACAGTCCATTAAGTGATTCAAGGGTTGATCCGCAGCAGCTACAGGCCTCGAGGCAAGCCCAAATCCAAACCTTGCACCGCTTGCTCTAAACAGGCCTCAGCGGCTCAAGGCTTGACCAAGGCTTCATCTCGAAACCAGAAACAAGTGGCCTCGAGCCAGACCCAGCCCAAAGCTTGCACCGTCTGGTCTAGACAGGTTCACTTGTTCAGGAATGGAGGCGTCCGGCTAGACCCCTCCGTCTGAAGAAAACTAGAGGCCTCAGCCAGACCCAAACTCAAACCTTGCACCCGTACCGTCTGGACACGTCCAACTGTTCAAGCCTTGAAAGCCTTCGGGCAAGGCCCAATCTCGAAATAGACTCGTGCAAAAAACAAAAGGTGACAGGAGCGCGGTCAGAGTTCGAGAGAACTCTAAACCCGCAGAGGTCAAGGCAAGGGTGGAGCGCCAGTGGGGGGTGGGCTCATAGCACTAGCGCACCCCCTCATTCAAACACCCTAAACCCTAAACCCCAAGCCCTAAATCCGAAGCCCAAAGCTCCAAGCCCTAAACCCCAAGCCCCAAACCCTGAACATAATCGTGGGCTGGCTGCCTGGCTTGCCAGACATCCCAAACCAGAATCTCCTAATCCAAAGTCCAGGATGTGGGAGGTCAGGCTGGAGCTTAGGATTTTATGGAACCCTTAGTAGGGTTTACGGTATAGGGTTCGGGGTTTTGGATTAGGGTTTAATGTTTAGGGTTCCTAGAGGTGTTTATAGATACTCCCCAAAGAGGCATCGTTTGCCCATGCGGTCCGTGTGTGCGAGATCACTGTTGGCGCTCTCCCGCGTATCGACCCTGCCGCGCAAAAGTCTCCGGTACAGCACAAGACATAGTGAGTTTAGGATCCCACGTTTTCAGGTTATTAGAGACATGACTCCAATGTATGTAAAGCACTGGGCCTAAAACAATTCAACATGCCATTATTCTACATACTTCGGGTGACCGGGTATTGATTTGAGGATTTAAAGAACTTAGGGTCATACTTCTTATCACAGCATACAGGGGTTTCCATGAGTAGGCGGCGCCAATCTAGACATCAATATACTATAGCCCTTGTAATGCAGTCGGCTAGAAACTCCCGACATGATGCCTCCAACATTGGGAGGCCCCACATCCCCACATCTTTGAGTAGCCTCCACACATCGCCGTGCTCGCCGCAGTGTCTTCAAAACACAATAGCACTGGTAGTATCTATACTAGGAATTATCTGGAGATGTATAAGTCACTATCTTAAACCCTGGTTTAGTGTTTAGGGTTTAGCCTGCTGCATGCTACCTAAGTGCTTTCCCAGCTGGTCTAGGCATCTGGATACATCATTCCTTACCTAATGCCTTCTGCCAAAGAGCCCCAAAATTCTTATGACATATGCAAGCCTAAAGCCTTAGCGTTTAGATTTCTACATTACTTAGGGCCCAGCTGCACACCAGTTTAGGGTCCAGGGTGTAGGGTTTTG
>CAJNIZ010044375.1:11180-30196 GCA_905231905.1 Symbiodinium pilosum
TAGGGTTTAGGGTTATATTAGGGGTCCTAATGGGGGTTTAGGGTCTAGGGGTTTAGGGCTTAGGGCTATATTAGGGATCCTACGAAGGGCTATATACAACTAAATTATAAATATTTTCCAAGTGTTACTGAGGGGGGGCAGTACCCAACTTTAAGCCTTCAAACCCCTGACTTTAGCGTACGCATGGTGTTGACACCAAATTAAAAATTCCTAGCCCTGCATCTTAAACCCTAGACCCTAGGGTTTAGGGTTTAGGATTTAAGGTTTAGGGTTTAAGGTTGCCCCCGTTAGGCCCATAAAACTGTGGGCAATTGGGGCCCTAAACCCTAAACCTCAAGTCCGTGGCCTTCAAGCCTTAAGGCAGGCCAAACCGTCAGCCCAACTACTATAGGGCTTATTTAAGGGGATACTAGGAAAGTTCGCATGAACCGCGAGCTTAACAAACTCTTGTTTGGGCAGTCATCTCTTCATGGTTAAGGATGGTCCGAGTACTTGCCTTCTCCATATAAACTGTGAAAACTGTGCATTCCCATACATATATACATATATGTATATATATATATATAGGTGTACATATCTTGTTTGTAGTGTAGCGTAACTCGATTTTACTGTTGTTCTGGGATTGTGTACGTAACTTAGTTATACTTAGTTAGTACTGGTTACGGATAAAACTGCCGGGATGCAGGCAGATTCTTCTTTGACAGCAGGAAGATCAAGGAGCTACGTCTCTTTCTCTCTTTTGCTGCTTAGCCCTAAGCGTCCAAGGACCCAAATGATAGGATTTTAGGGCCCAAATACTATAATATTATTGGTATTTGGGCCCCAAAACCCTATTATTTGTGTCCTTGGACCCTTAGGGTAGTATGCAGTTAAAAAGAGGCACCGGCCAACCAACCTGACCTTACCCTAAGGATCCAAGTATACAAATAGAAACTAGCTTGGGCCCTGAAGTCTGTTAAGATTACCTACATTGGGCTCGTTGGATCCCCAGGGTTAAGACCAATACTGTACCCAACCACCAGACCCAACTCTCAACGAGAGTATCCGGCTAGACATGCCTGAAAACGCCTGCCAGGACCCCATTCAACGGGTTGACATGCACTCGGTCTGCGCCGCAGCCCAAAAAAATCAAGTACGTGTATAGTCTGTATGCTATATACGCAGGTCCCAAAAGAGGTTCCTACATAAGACCTTGCGGGCGAAAGTACATGCTATAGAGCTACATGGATCCTAGCCCTGAAGCCTTAAAGCCCTGATCCCTAAAACCCTCAACCTTTGCGAACAGTAGGATGACGGTTTCTCAACAATATCCCTTAGGACTCTGCAGAAGAAGCCACATATGCGGTTGGCATCTGTAAGGGACCTGGTTTAAGGAGTTTCTGATTAGAATCGCTATACAAGTCCTGATAGACCCTGAGGGTCCAAGGACCCAAATAATAGGGTTTTGGGGGCCAAATACTATAATATGAACGGTATTTGGGCCCCAAAACCCTACTATTTGGGTCCTTGGACCCTTAGGGAGAGACTCCCATATTCCCACATCCAATCGCTCTGTTGTTAGGGCAGAGGTGTCCGTGGATGTTTTTGGGCTTTAGGCTTTAGGGTTTAGCCCAGGAACGTAAAACCTAAACCCTAAATCCGACACCCTAAACGCTAAAACCCTAAACGGTTCTAGGTTTTTTCATCCCCCGAATCCCATGTGCAAAAAAAATGTCATCTACCACGCCTGAGTCCACTCCGGAAGGCTTCGTACACGGCAACTTTCTTCCTTGCGAGCGTAGATCTAGGGTTGATGAGTTAAGGGTCTAGGGTTCAGGGTGAAGCGAGTTTGGGCTTAAGGGTTCAGGGTTAAGCGGGTTTGGGCTTCAGGGTTCAGGGTTGAATTGGTTCAGGGTTGACGTGGTTCAGGGTTGAATTGGTTCAGGGTTGAACTGGTTCAAGGTTGAATTGGTTTAGGGTTGAATTGGCTAAGAGTTGAATTGGTTCAGGGTTGTATTGGTTCAGGGTTGAAGGGATTTAGGGTTCGGGCTTCGGGGTTCAGAGTTCAGAGCTGAATCGGTCGGCAGAATACTGACCGCTATTGACAAAAACATGAGTTTCGGGTCATTAATTCTGACACTCATCTTGTGGGCATTCCCTAATAAACCGTGCTTTGGAAGTCTGAGTAGGTCCCTTTAAAGGGATATATTGGGTTATATAGGGTTTATGTAAGGGCTAGATGGGGATGATGGAAAAGAAAATGGAAACTACTATATAATGGTTCTATAGGTCTTTCGGCTACAGTATTCTGCGCGGCCCAAGGCGTCAACACCCCCCTCACCCGTAAGACAAAGCCCCCCTTCCTAGTCTACGCTGAGTACTATATTGGGATCATGTAGGATTAAGGGGTCGGGGGTTGCTGTTAGCAAGAAACAGTCCATTAGATTTGACACTTATTCATGTCTTGGAGAAACAAAACAGGAGCTATCATGGTCTCTGAAGACTGTTTGCCAGGTACCTTGCCTTGTTAGCTTACTTGGAGGATCTCTGGACTTAGACTTGGGTTATCGGGGATAGTAGATAGACTTATTGAGTCACACGGTCATCCAAGTATGGCTAGAGCGCCATCAGCGCTGTTCTGGCTCCTTGTGGGGTCTTTTTGTGGAGCCTGTTGAGAGGACCAAATTGCCTCAGACTCTACATGGGTAGTGTTTACGTGGTGGTTGAACCGCGTAAGATTATCGTCTGCGCATAAAATAATACACCCGAAATGAGGAGGATACAATCTTACTCTATTGGCGACGCCGACTAGCCCTTTTCATCCACTGTATGATCCCGGTTTCCATGTCATGGTTGATTTTATTTGTCCATTTCATTTTCTATTCTTTGGTATATATAGCGAATAAGATATGCCTCACATCATGACCTCGACCCTAAACCCTAAACTCTAATGCCTGAGCCCCAAACCCTAAACCCTAAATCTCGAAAGCCCAAACTGTAGTTCCTCAACCCTACATCCGTACTTTGAACTCCTAAACCCTAGACCCTGTGATCCCCTAGGCCTGTTTATGAACCTGGACCCGAAACCCTAAATCCTAAATCCTAAACCCTAATCCTAAACCTTTAACCTGAGAAGGCCAGAAACTCGGAGCTCTGGACTTCCTAAAAATGTAAGAAACCATACCCTAACCCTAGGGCTCCATGTCTATAAATAGTACCTACATTGGGCCCCAAAGTCTATAAATATGACCTACATTGGGCTATTTGGAGCCTTAGGGTAAGGCTCTAAGGACTCATAATGGTTTAAGGTTTAGGGTTTAGGCTCTTCGGCCCAAAGAGCATGCTGTACAAGGCTTTTGGGCTAACGTAGACACATGATTCATAAACCCCTTCCTTTTAAGGGCCTTCATATCAGGATCCCTATAATAATTCTCTCTAAGGGGAAGGGAGTTATTCATCAGGGGTTTGAGCTGTTTTGAGCCTTAGGGTCAAGAAGCCTCAAGTAGCTACAGCTTACAGTGTAGGATTTGGGGCTTAGAGTTTAGGATTTAGGGTTAAGATTTACGGTTTAGGGCTAGGATGTAAGGTTTAGGGTTCAGGATTTCAAGTTTTAGCCAGCTACGATGCCTGATTTGCAGCTTCGGGTTGAGGGTGGAAGTCTAGATCTTGACATAAGGAGACTTGGGGTTCCCAAAATTAGGGATACTATTTTGAGGGTCCCCATAGTAAGGATTATGGTATTTTGGGGTCTATATTGGGGTCTCCTACTTTGGGAAACTACCATGTCCTAAGCAAACAACGTACCTCACACACCATGAACCTTTTTGAAGATGTCAAACTCCCCGGCCCTTTTAGCCCTCACAGGTCATAACCTATACCTGGACCTCAAAAGTAGGCTTAACGAATAGGTCAACATCCCATAGAAGTAGTGTAGCAACAAGACATACTTCGAGAGTCCAGGTAACGTTTACACCCCCCAAAGGTAAGCAGTGCTTTTGGTGCTTGAACGCAGTAGATTACATTCTTTATAGGAAATGTTCTACCTCCTTTGGTTATACCCCAAAGGAGGATATGATCTTAATCTATATTGGGTACCCAAGTATCCCGAAATAAAATACTGCTCAAATGGCCAGGTCGCAGGACACCGCCGCCGTCGGCGGAGTTCCGCGCAGCAGAGCGAAAGTTTTGGGAAGCAGGCATGCAGTCGCTGTGCCCTTGGCCATACAGTTTAGGGTTTGGGGTTTAGGGTTCTCAGTTTAGGGTGTTGGGTTACTGTCTATCGGCAGCTATAGCACGGAATCAGAACTGGAGTGCAAAGTTTGAAGATTCTCCGATTAAATCCTGAAGGTGATTTGGGGTTTAAGGTTGTGGTGTTTAGAGTCCTTGAAATTTGAGGTTTTGGAGAATCAGGGACTTAGAGTCTAAGGTTCCAGGGCTTCGTAACTACTGTTGACGCACTATTGAAATTTGAAACCGTTGATCTGCATTGGATCAAGGCTCTCAGAAACATGCAACATGCTATCCAATAAAAAACCTAAACCCTAAACCCAGATTAATGTTTGCTTCAATGCTTGATGTCAACTCCTCTACTTTACAGGGCTGTTCATAAGTTGTACTTATCCGGCTCAGGGGGCTCAGAACATATAAGTTGTACTCTCCGCTTTTCAAACTCCCTTTAGGCCCCCCCGCCCCCAATACGGTCATTCTAGGCTACCTAGAACCCTAAGGGTCCAAGGACCCAAATAGTAGGGTTTTAGGGCCAAATACCATTAATATTATGGTATTTGGGCCCTAAAACCCTCTTATTTGAGTCCTTGGACCCTTAGGGGAAGTAACTACAGTTGGGCTGTATTACAATCACCCTGAAACTCCAGATGCCTTGGAAACATCGGAGCTTGTCCAAATGGGGGCCGTTGGGGACCCTGGGGATCTCTCTGGGTTCTACATGGAATAGGGGCTCCCTATTCGGGATTGTATCGGGATTAGTTTTAAAAGTGTCCACATCAACTTCCAATAAGCCAAACTAGTGAGCTTCTCAAAGGCTAACAGATGTGTCAGTCGGTTATAGGGCATAGGGCTTATAACCCAAAAACCCTAAAGCATACTTGACTGAAACACTCTTAGACCCCCACTGGCAGAAACCCTCCAAATGTAGTAGCACAAGCCCTAACCACAGACTTAAACCCCTCAAGCCCAGGGCTACATCGCAATTGTATAAGGCCCCATTAGCAAACCGCAGCAACAGGAAATTCCGGTCAAAACCCGAGCAAACCCCCCACGAACCCTATGCAATTTCTATGAACCCTAAAGCCTAAATCTTAAACCCTAAACACTAAATCCCAGACCCTAAACCTTAAATCACGAAGCCTAGACAATTCCTATAAACCGTGCACCCTTGCGCCCAGCGACGCCGCCGTGGCATCATGAGCTCGCCTTGAGTTGCTGGGTACGATAAGGGGTGGGGTTCAGGGCTTGGGGTTAGAAGTTAAGTTCTATTTCAGGGTTATAGGGTTTAGGGCTTAGGGTTGGGGATTAAGGTAGGGTTAGGGATCATTTTTGTTTGGTGGTTGACGAGGGGTGCCTTTGAAGGGATTGTTGGGTTCAAAAAGGTTGTAGGGCTAAGGGTGTTTTATGTTCATGTGGGGAGATGCCCTGTTTTGTCCATGCAAGTAAGGGTCCAACTCTTCATGTTCTTTATGCTGCCGCTTTTATGCAAATCCTACTCGCGGAGGCTGGTCCAGCCTTATAGCTTTTGGAACCCCGTAAACCCCTCTAGTCCCGCTCGCTGCCATCCACAACCCTGCCACGTCCCCCGCCCCTTCAGTGGTGCACCGTCAACAATGAAATTCCAGGATGCCGGTGAGCCACCCCACTCTGTCCGCCCCCAGCCCCCATCTCTCTCCAACAGCCGCAGCGTTTGCAATTTCCCAAATTGTAGATAGTTCAATTGTTGGGTAGTTGAACCCACAAGGCTACATGATCTACACCCTAAACACTATACCCTAAACCCTGTACCCTCAACCCTGAACCCTGGACGCCCAGTCCCTTCTGCTGGGCGGGAAGCTCACCCCCGGGGCACTTCACTCCCGTCACCCTGCGATGACCAAAAGCTGCTTGACGTGCCGCAGCGAGGAGCTATTTACATAAAAAAGTTAGGGTTTAGGGTTTAGGGTTTAGGGTTTACGGTTACCGTTTAGGGCTTAGGTTGCACCGAAGAAACAGGCTCATATGAGCTATAATCTAAACTCATTGAAGGCGTTATATAGGGGGGATTTACGGGGGACTAATCGGGGGTATTAAGGGGGATACTAGGAGTTTAGATAGGGCTCATATGGAGGTTCTCTGGACTTAGAAAGTCTACTGGAGCATGGGTTATTGGGCTTACAAGAGGGCTTCTTCGGGACAGTAGGTTGACTTACTAAGTCAAAGGATCATCCAAGTACAAGAGTGGACGTCTAAACCATGAAAGGTCCTAGTTTGGGTGTTTGGGGTGGGACCTACAAAACAAAGGCAACCGACCCACCGCACCCCCTGGAGTGGGTCGGGTCGCGACGCTTTGGAAGACGTTAAACCCTAAACCCTATAATGACTTTCCCTAAGGCTCCCAGTTACCTAAGTAGTAGGTGACTGTGCTATGTAGCTATAGGGTATATAGAGCCCAGGAACCATCCAGAACCCAGTATTTGGGTAACTGGAGCCCTAGGGTACCCTAAGCCCTACACCCCAACCCCTAAACCCTGAACCTTCAACAATATATAGTAGTTTCCATTTTCTCTTCCACTATCCCAATATAACCCTAAAACCCTAGGGTTTGAAACCCCTAAACCCCAAACCCCAAACCCTAAACCCTGAAAAGCCAAGGGGCTGAAAACACTGAAGCCTGCAGCTCTGCCCAGGGAAAGCTCTGGCGACGAGGCCGCTCGGCGAATTTCCGGGCCCTCCTGTGATGAGGGATTTAGGGCTTAGGGGTTTAGGGGTTTGGGGTTTAGGGGTTAGGGGTTTAGGGCTTCGGGTTGGGGGTATAGGGTTTAGGGTGTAGGCTTTATGGCTTGGGGCTTGGGGTTTGGGGTTTCGGGCTTCGGGATTAGTGCTCAGGTTAGAGTGTAGAGCTTTGGGTTTAGGGGTTATGGTAAGTTCTGGTTACGTTTCAAGGCCAAGGGTATAGGGTTAGGGTGTATAGATATGGGGGTCTATTTGGCATACATAGGCGTACAGGGATCAAGGTAAAAGTCTGTAGCAAAAGGCTTTTGGTGCTATGTATGGGTTGATCACGTGGTAGACACCAAGAGGTTTTTGGGAATGCCAACTCGCTACACCCACCTGTAGCCATATTAGAGTCCATATTTCCATGTAACAAAAGGACACGGGCTCCTATTAGGGGATGTATTAGGGGCTATACTAAATTAACGTCCCTTTTTGGTTAGCCTAACATCGACAACCCTAAACCAACCGCGTTTTGACCTCCGTCGTTCCACTTGTGGGGGGCTAGAGCTCCCGAATCATGAATCCTAAATCCTACGCCCTGGCCCTAAAGCGTAGAGCCCTACCTACACCCTCGGTCCTAAACCCTATTTCCTAGACCTTAAACCAAAAACCCTGAAACTTGACACCCTCGGTCCTAAACAGCCTAAAAACCCCAAAACCTAAACCCTAAACTATGTTCCCGACTCAACTTGTGGTGGGAGGGTTCGGCCCGGTTTGAGAGCTTAGGTTGAGGGCTTCGGGTCAGGGTTTGGGATTTTGAGGCCCTTGGGTCTTGTGTTTGGGATTGGGGGCTTAGGGCCGTGGGATTGGATTCACACGGGGAGTCAGATCAGCCTCTGGGAGTTCAAGGCTTCCGCCTAAACTCTAAACCTGAGGTCGTTCCCTGTACACCTGAACCGGGAAGCTTAAAACTTCAATCTCAAACCCTAAGCTCCTAAACCTTAAGCCCGCAACCATAAACCCTAAACCTGCAACCTTGAAATTAAAACCTTAAACCCTGAACCCTAAACCCACTGAAACTTCAACCCTAATCACGTCCGAAAACGTCAACACTCATCCCTAAACTTTAAACCCTCCCGTTTCAAGAAACCCCAACCATGCTTCGAGCCTGGCTGGAGTCGGACTCAGCGTGGCCGCCTTGAGACTGGCTCGTGGTTACGGTTACAGCCACACGGTTCAGGGTTTAGGGTTTAGGGTAAATAACCCTAAGGCTCCAAACAGCCCAATGTAGGTCATATTTATAGACTTTGGGGCCCAATGTAGGTACTATTTATAGACATGGAGCCCTAGGGTAAGGCTTAGGGTTTATAGGGTTTAGGGTTTAGTGACCGTTAAGGCACTATTTAGGTTTTTTGGTCGTAAATTAGGGGTCACTTGGGGGGGCGGGGGGTCTCCCTAATAAGCCAAAACAAAAGGTGTCTGTCTTGGGCCCCCTCTTTATGGATATCCTCATGCAAGGCTTATAAAAGGGACTGGCAAAATAAGAAGAAAGGATTACAGTGTCTAGGGTTTAAGGTTTCCAGGACTGCTGTGAAGGAGCTTACAACATGTCGATGTCAATAGGGAACTAAGTGCTTGAATGTATGTCCAAAGTATGGTAAGGTGAAGTATAAAAATCTACTGCATAAGAAGCTGAGCCCCTAGCCCCTAGGCTGTCCAAAGGAAGCAAATTTCCTGTTGCTTCTTAGTTCAGAAACTTCGGGTTCGCTGAAGTTTGGGCCAGTTTCTTAATTGTGCTCTCCCCGCCTCCCCCCGCCCCCCCCGCCCCTTGCTAAGAACCTGGGCCCTCATTAGCTTCCTGGCCAGGACATTCGGCAAAATACCTCAGCCACCCCTTTTCCTTGGCCTTGAGTGCAACAAGGACACGGGGACGGATTGAAGCATGGACGCTTGGGACTGGGAACAGAGCGAATGGCCTTATCTTCTTCTTGGGCCCGATCATGTCTTCACTTCTGGTTTTGTTTGGCCGTTTGAACAACTAAGAAGCTGCCAACTCTAGCTGCTAAGAAACTACGGGGGGGGGGGAGGGGGGTGCAGTTTCTTGGCAGGGGGCTGATCTAAGGACCCGGCTAAGAAACCAAGGGGGGCTTAACTTGTTAGCAGACGGGGTGCGGAGTCCGTCCTAGAACGTGGTGCAACCTCAGAATTTCACGCAATGTGTTTCCTGCTTGAATAATTCCAATTCCACTGCCACTATGCTGACACCATTGGTGCCGTTATCATTTTGGCTCACTCACTGTGTGAAAGTCGCTGTTTATCTGTGGATACCCTAGTCCGTTGACATGCGAAAATTAAAATATGCTGACATGAGAAACTGTACGCTGCCCTGAGCAAATGAGGTACTTATACAGGCTTCACCCTGTAATTTAAGTACTAGTTCTGTAAAAGCAAGCCAGTTTCAGATGGTTTGGCGCAAGGCATTTGCCTAGAGTTTCGGTTGCCACAACGAACCGCTCATCCCACTCTCCCAACCAATATGAAGCCCAGAAGCACCCTTTCTACAGGACACGTAATTGTCTTCGAAGGTCCCTAAACCCTAAACCCTAAACCCTCAACCCCAAGTTGCAAATTTAAGGGCTTGTGACCCTTAAAGCGTCGGTAGATCCACGGGTTCCTTTGCCAGCCCTATATGAGCTATAGTCTAAGCCCCTTCAAAGGGGGTTATATAGGGGATTCTAGGGGAGTTTACTAGAGGTTACTAGGAGGATGCTGGGAATTAAGACTATAGCAAATATACTGTACTACGCCCCCCCCCGGGTTTTGCATTAATGAAGGTTGCTTAAACAAAGATAAGACTAATTGATGGGGAACCTTGGGGGGCCGGGGTAGTGCGCGGAGGGAGTTGTAATGAAGGGGCCAGACGCGGAAGATTTGGCATGGTTTAGGGTTCTCTGCTTGTGACTCTCAACCTAAACTCCTAGCATCACCCTTAATAGCCCGATAGCCCCTATAGTAGACACCGAAATAATCCCAAGGAGTTTAGACTATAGCTCCTGTGAGGAGATTATCTTTCGGTAGCTAAAGCGAAAGTTAAGGCTCTACATCCAAGGGTAGCTTGCATCTGCACCTTGCAGGACTATTCAGGACCATAGTCCCGCTTTAAGTAGATAGAATACGGCTTTGGGTATGTTATAAGAAGATCCCCATCTACCGCATATTCTATCTACTCAAGGCGGAAGATAGAGGGAGGCAATACCATGGGATTTCCTCGGTCTCCTTTGTAAGGCACTGGGGTGCATAGGGTCTAGGGGACATAGCATGGCTCCATGCTTGAGGTGGAAGTAGGTTGCGTATAAGCTAGTCCTAAGGGTCCAAGTACCCAACAAAGGTCCTTGGGATTTGGATAATAATAGTTATAGTACAGGTTTTGGGTAAGTATGTGATTGTTAGGTACTTGGACCCTTAGGGTAAAGGGTTGAGAGTTGAGAAAAGGGCTTTGGATTTGCTTAGGGGTGCGCAGGCAGAAGGTCCTGTAGGGGCTTAAGTAACTACCAAAATCACTTTCCGAAACCCTAACCCTCCCCAACCCTATAAAACCTACCTACACCCTAAACCTGAACCCTACGTACACCCGAACCGAACCCTTTGACCGGTTTTGGCCAAAAACTCTAGAAGGAAATCTAGGACCATGGTAGTGGACATACTTTAGGCTTCCACACTCACATGCTGAAGCCTGCAGTGATGATGAGTTTCAATGGTGCTCCTAGAGTCTTGGGCGTTGCCTCCTAGCTGGCCCATTTCCTGTCGAAATTATATGGAATTTCTGATTAAAGTTCTTGCCCCTACATTACGTTGCTTGGGGAAGGTTCGTTGCAGCCCAGCAGCTCCTCTCGCTAGACTGGCGCGGGAGCATCTTGCTGAATCGTTCCTGCTGGGTGGTTTACGGGAAGCCGCCCACAAGCTGCGCCCAACAAACTAGCCTGAGTACGTTTATGGCAAGGTTCCGTGAACTTAGCAGCCCACAACAAAATTGAACCCCCACGTGTTTTGTACTTTTCCAAAAACAGTTGAACGCAGTATAAACCCAAAAATATGATAATCCTGAGTATGGGAGCCCACAAAACTATAACCCTAATTTTAAGAAACAGGCGCAGTTTTACTCTGTGTTGGCAAATCAAGGAGATTGCCCCCAGGCGATGTTCTTCAGTGGCACAACCTTACACCCACAAGGAACCTGGAATCGAACCTGATTTTGAGAAACGAGATGGGTCATGTTAAGTAAAGGCGTTGTCCTTGCTTTCCGGGCCCATATGGCATGGCTGGCGGGTCAATGTCCGAAACCGGCTTTGCGCTGTTACGATATTCATGGTGCTCAAGCAAAGTCACCCTGAGGGTCCATGTAGGTATATAGCATATACTTAGGGTCCAAAGGGGCTCCCACATGGTTACTCTAGGGCCAAGGTAGATACAACACAGCTACATGGCCCTGTGGCAGGATTTAGGGGTTTAGGGCTGTAGTACAAATATGCCCTAAGCCCTGAACCCTATCACCCCTAAACCCTGAACCCTATGACCGTGCGGAAAGCCAACCCTCAGGGCCCCTTGGGGTTCGTACGCTTGGGTTTGGATCTCTGAACCGTGGAATATAACCCCAAGATTTTGCTATTTGGCACCCAAAGCCCAGGGTTACAAACTTCAATTACACGCAATCTCAGCAACAACAACAAACTTCAAATCATGAGCTTGACCCCAGCTCTCCTAACTCTAGCCCTAAACCTTCAGTTTTTAGGGCTTAGGGTTTACGGCCGTGGGTGTAGGGTTTTGGATTTGGGGTTTGGGCTCAGGGCTTATCCCGGAGACCCAAGTCCCAAAACCTAATCACTCCAAGGCGCCTAATTCGGGGCCTCGGCACCCCAACCCTACAAAGCCTGGGTTGCTCCTGAGGAATGTATGTTGAGCTGCCACGTTCGGGAAACAATGTTGTGAACTGTATATGTCCACATAATGGCACTTTGCCGTCGACCTTCCTTTCACTTTCACGCCTACATAACCCCGCACGCAAGATCAAACCCGTCTTCTTGTGCATCTGAGTCTGCATCTCGGGTCAACCCTACTTAGCTCTACAAAGCTCGATTCGGTGTTATCAAAGCCTAGTAAGCTCTATTAAAATGTAGAAACCCTTCAAAGCCCTGTTAAACAATATACACGCAATCAACACCTCGTAAACCCTTACGAAACTCTGAACTTTAAACCCTAGACCCCTGCACCCCGAACCGTGACAAAAAATTAAACCCCAAACCCCTAGCGCTAAGCGCTGATCTCGTAAAACCCAACCCTTAACCTGAAAACTAATCCCTGAGTCCTTAACCCCCAACCCTTATAGTCCCGCTCAAGTAGCTAGAATATGGCTTTGGGTATATTGTAATAAGATCCCCATATACACAAAATGCTATCTACAGAAGGGGGACGGTAATCCTAAACTCTAAGTCCCAAAACCCTAAACACCCTAACCCTTAACCCTTAACCCTAAACCCTTAACCCTAAAGCCTTAACCCTAAAGCCTTAAACCCTTAATCCTAAAACCCAAACCACAAAATCCTTGAACCCTGTACCCTAAAGGAAGTCCTCAGCTTTCACTTCCCAACTCGAAGGGACTCTTGGGACGATGGAAGAGCCATCCTGGCCGTGCCTCAGAGACCAAGGGTTTGAGGGATTCCGGGCTTGGGTGTATTTAGGGTTTGGAAAAATATATATATACACATGTATATGTATATATGTATTTTGTGTTTTTGTCTTGGGTTTAGAGTTTGGGGAGATTTAGGGCTGGAGGTTTCGGGGCAGTCAGGGTTTTGGGTATTTAGGGTTTAGCAGTTTTGGGGTTTAGGGGATTCAGGGTTTGGGAGTTTGGGGATTATAGGGCTTGTGGGTTTTTGAGGGGATTTCGGGTTAAGAGTCAGCTCGCAGGCCATGGATGGCTCAAGAGCCTGCTTTGAAGGGGTGTTGAGGGACTCTAAGGGTCCAAGGACCCAAATAGTAGGGCCCAAATACCATTCAAATTATAGTATTTGGGCCCCTAAACCCTATTATTTGGGTCCTTGGACCCCTAGGAGGGAGGCATGGGACTCAATCATTATATACACACGTGTAGAGAGAGAGAGATTATAAAACATATATATATATATACATTTATACACGTGTATCTGAGATTTAAGGCTGGAAAAGGGGTATGTCGGGATTTCTGTTCATATATTATGGGCTTAGGGTTTACTATAAGGTTTAGGATTTGGAGGTTTAGCGTTGAGGATTTGGGGCTGAGGGTTGGAGATCTGGGATTTTTGGTTGAGGGTCTAAAGCTATTGTTTGGGATTTCACAGTTTTGGGTTGAAGGAGGGTTTGCAGCTATCGTTTGGGGGTTTTCAGCTAGGAGGTTGAGGGAGTAGGGTTTGGAGGGTACGGTAGGGGTTTGAACTTATAATAGGGTTCAATTGAAAGAAGACTTCGTCAGACTTCAACATTCCTGTAAACATCGGCCCCTATGTTCAGTAGCTCTGCTACATGATCTTCGATGCGTGATGAAAGGGACCTAATTTCTGGCCCCGGTGGAAACGCGGACAATGTTGGGAAGTTCTTAAAGCCAACTTGACACATCGCGTGAGGTCAAACGAGGTCCATATCCCATTGCAAGCCCCTGATAATCAACCCACCAAAAACTAGGGAAATCCACCAACATCATTCTTGTTGTTTTCTTTTCTCAAAAGACAAAACAAACGTACTCACCTCGCATGGTATAGAACCCAAAATCATCCAAGGCCTGGTGACAGCCTCTGGCGCCCTTGTTTAGAGTTTGGGCCCTAAGCTCTCAAAACCCTGGTGTTTTCTGTGGGGGATAAGGGCCTAAACCCACAACAGCCTGGGTTCTGAGTTTAAGAGTTGCCCTAAACCCTGCGAGGCAGGGTTCAGGATCTAACTCCTACACCCGAAAGCCTAACCCCTATATAACCCCTTGTAGTAGCTTCCATTTTCGTTTCCAGTATCCCAATATAATCCTCAATATGGCCTGACCCATGTCAGCATTCTAAAGATCCCTTCAAACCCTAAAAAAAGCCGAGCCGCACAATGTCACGCTTGTGCGCAGGATCCTCCCAGGCCCTGCTGCCTTCACCTGCATTGAGCTTGGCAAAGCTTAGGATTTGAGCTACAGCCTAAAGTCCTAGTATTACGCTTCAAAACCCCATAGTATTCCCCAATAATCGCCCAGATAACCCCTCTAAGGAGTTCAGACTACAGCGCATTTAGGGCGTTGGGGCCCTTCAGGGTTAGGATGTAGCGTTCAGGGCAGAGGGAACTGCATGAGGCTTACTGCGCTGCAAAAAGACCTGCAGAGTCTAGGACCTCATATTCGAGCTCAGGGTTTAGGGTTTTGGGTGTAGGATTTTAACCCCAATAAGTTGCTTCTTTTTCCACTCCCTGGGCCCTGAACCTGAATCTACCTGGTGCGGTGTAGGGAATGAGGGAAAGTACCCTAGTCCCAAAAGACTATAGAGTTTAGGGCTTAGGCCTTAGGATTTCAGGATTAGGGTTTAGGGTTGAGAGTTCAGGGTCTTGCACCTCTTCTTTTTTGCATTTTCAGACTCGAAAGCTTGGCGGAAAAAAGAGAACCCTGAGACTGCTGTCCCTCTGCGCGGCACTTGTATCTGGTTGTGTGTTCTGTATGAATGGAAGGCAAGAGCCCAAACACACCCTTCATAAATCCCAAAATGATCTCACAAACCTCAACCCCAACACCCAAAGCCCAGAACGCCCCAAACCCTACCAAACCCCTTGACACCCACGCCCGAAACCCCTAAAAACATGAACCTCTATTCCCTTGAACCCTATCTCCTAAGCCCATACTTATGCAGATCTAATCTATAGTCCCCCTTAAGTACATAGAATATGGGGTATATGGGCATCCCATTATAATATATCCAAAGCCATGTTCTATCTACTTAAGGGCGACTATAAACTGAACAGCTTAAAACCACAACACCTTAACGACCCCGAACCAGACCCCCTAAACCCTAAACCCTAAACCCTAAACCCTAGACCCTAGACCCTAGACCCTACACCCTAAACCCTAAACCCTAAACTAAACGACCCCAAACCAGACCACCTGCTGCTTCTGCCGACGGCTCGCTGCTTCCGGCGAGTGCCAGACTTCCTGTCAAAGAGCGTTATAGGGGTTTTAGGGTTTAGGCTTTAGGGTTTAGGGTTTAGGGTAGGGTTTAGGGTTTAGGGTTTAGGGTAAGGGTCTACCTAGACCCTCCAATGTAGTTCCTTTTTGGGTTTGGTATGTTTTTTTGGTTAGTGTCCTTATTGGGGCTACCAAAAAGGTACTACATTGGAGGGTCTAGCTAGGTATGTAAGGCTCAGGGTCTAGAATTTAGGGTTTGTGTTTCATATCGGCATACTCTAGTCCCTCCCCATACCTTTACAAAAACCCATACTCACTTACCATTCAGTTGAAATCCTTAACAATAACCCAGACAAGGGGTTATATGAGCTACAATCAATATGGTAGTTTCCCAAAATTAAAGGTACTGTTTGGGGGTCCCCATAATGAGGATTATAGTATTTTGGGGTCTAGATTGGGGTCCCCTTATATTGGGAAACTACCATATTTCCTTGTGTAGTTGATGGACAAAGTCCTTGTGAGGGAAGATAGCCTTGACCAGAGGGACCCTTGCGTCCACCCTTGATGGCCCTTGGTAATCTTATACTGAACCCTGAACCCTACATGGTACCGGATTGGAAGTATGGACCTCTACTTTATCTAGGCCCTGTGCCGTTTTAGGGTGATTCAGGCCCTTAGATAGATAGTTCTCGATGTGCACGATGTACATACCAACGAAGGATTCAGGGCCTAAACCGTGGGCCCACTTTTTTGTTGCTTTGACCTTGCAGCCGAACAGCTGAACAAATCCACAACAACATATTTGGTTTAGGGTTCAGGGTTTGAGTTCAGGGGTTTAGGGTTTAGATGTTCGCGGTTTACCCTGCGGGCTTAACGCTAAAGAAGGGTTCTGTGTGGTTAGAAGGTGAAGGATTAGGGTTCGGCGACCTAAACCCTAAACGCTAAATATTTGGAAGATTGCGTTTTTTGTGTCTTAACATGTTGAGAGGGAAGGCAGGGGAGGAGGTTGTGCAGGAAGAGGGTCTAGGGTTTAGGGTTTAGGTCTAAGGTTTAAGGACAGCTGTAGGGTCGAACTTTGATACCATTGGAAAGCTTGAAATGTGTGTGTTCCAAACTCCCCCCCCCCCCCCCATTTTCAGAGCAGCTACAGCAGGAGTGATGGTGTATTGGGACCTATAGTTGGGGCCCATGCCTATGGACAGCCCAGTATGCCCATCAACATGTTGGGATCCTGCATGAGCATCTAAACTCCTAGTATTCACCTTAATACCTTCATAATACTCCCCTATACAAGTCTTTTAATGAGTTTAGACCCTAGACCCTAAACCCTATGTAATCCCCTATATAATCCTCGTTCAAGAATTTACAGTATAGCTTGTTTGGGCTTCCTGGAGGAGATGCTACTTCGTTGGTTCCTGCATCTTTTCGTCCCTCTACATCCTTCCTTGGAGCCTGATTACTTGACCCTGAGCCCTAAACCCTAAACCCTAAAGCCCTAAGCCTGCCCTGCTATTCATCACCTAAACCCTAAAACCTAATGAAGTACTGAATCCCAAAAGAGTCCCCAGAAATTGCATTAGCGTTGATACTAAAACTCCTGCATGACCTTAGTCGACTACCGTACCCACAATTCTCAAGATTTAGGTTACTTAGGGTCATGTAGACTTTTTTGTATCCACCTACCGGGACATGCCAGTCCAGAAGCAAGACTACCCACCCGCACATCCACACCAAAGCCTTCGTGACGCTCGGCGCTGGGTTGGTCGGAGGTCTTGAAGACCTCTAGTACTATGACACTCTCACAAACAGACACGCAAAGACTCCTCTCCGTACAAGGGTTTAGTTACGGTCTGTTACAACAAGGCCCATGGTTGATTTCACATTGCATGTTTTCCCTAAGGTTCCACGTACTTAATAATTCATACACTTGCCCAAAACCTGCCTATAGTTACCATTGCCTAAAACCCAAGTACTTAATTATTGGCTACATGGACCCTCCCGGCTTTCTGGAACCTAAGGGTAGAAGGGGCTAAGCGTCAAGTAAACCCTCCCAAACCAAGGTTGAAGAACAATGGACGGGGTTTTTCGCGTTCAGAACCCGAAGCCTTAGGTGAACCCCCCACCCTGTCCTATGGGATTATGGTGATTAGATAAGGTCCTTCTAAATTCCTACTATACCACCATTACAGGGCGGTGGCCCACCTAACCTAAACGCAGACCGCAACTGGAGTCGAGTCTTGAACCTTGAACCTGCAAAAAAACTAAGATTCACTCTCAAAAGGGGATCCCTGTAGGACCACTGACCACTTAAGACAGGCCCCATGTCCTATGCATTTTTTTTGTTCGTCGCTCAGCCCCTAGACCTAAACCTCAAACCCTACAGTCCCCCTTAAGTAAATGGAACATAGGGAATATGGGAATCTTATGATAATGTACCCAAAGCCATATTCTATCTACTTAAGGGGGACTATATCCCCTAAATCCTAGACCCTACATTCGATCTACCTAAGGGGGACTATAAGCCTTTGTTATGAGAATCTGAGAGCTTCTGAGTTGGGCACCGCCCTTTGGAAATAGAAATTACCAGGAGCAATATGAGGGGCTTCACATGGTAGTTTCCCAATGGGGTTTAGGGTTTAGGGTTTAGGGACCAATATAGACCCCAATGGATACATAAACCTGATGGTAGGGACGCCACAAGGGAGCCCCAACTTTAGGACCCGCCCCCCCATATAGCACAAGCGATATGCTATCTAAGAATACTAGTGCTCTTAACAACAAGGACAAACCCTAAACCCTAAAACCATAATAACGACCGTGAAGCTGGTAGTCAACTTCTCCCTCCTTCAAGGCCACTTGGAGGGTCATGGGGACTTAGTAAGTAGGTGAATAGTGGGTATAAATTGGGGTTAGTATATGGCTAATAGGGGTTATTAACCTACTTACTAAGTCCCCATGACACTCCAAGCAAGGGGCAGGACTTAACCCCAAACCCGAAGACCCTAAACCCCTGAACCCTAAACCCAGCCGAGGGACAGGACTAGCGGGGCTTGCGGCAGAAACCGGGCTCGCCTGAGCTTAAGCAACAACGTGGGGGAACTTAGGGGAGCCCAGCGGAAACAGGGTTTAGGGTTTAGGGATTATAGGGTCTAGGGCTTTGGGACCTTAAGGATAGGTGAGCCATAGTCTGAACTCCTAGTATCCCCATGAATAACCCCGACAGTAGTCTCCTGCATAGTAATATAGTAATATACAGTGCCCTCTATAACCCCTTTAATTTCAGGAGTTCCGCCTATAGTACATATAGGGGCCCTCTGAAGATTTCAGGCATGAATACATTTTCCCAATTTTACATGGCGAATACTTTTTAGTATGCTATATGTGGTAGTTTCCCGAAATAGGGGGACACCCAAATACTATAACCCTTAATATGGGGACCCCAAAACAAACCCTCTTACTTGGGGAAATTCCCGTATGTGGCTACTGATCAACACCATGTGCCCCGCTTGCACGTTCCTATGCTGTCGGATCTGGAGTGTCTGGATCGCACACTTGTTCCCACGGTCTGGAACGATGACTGGCTCTTGCTGGTTCCCACAAGTGATACGAACCCTAAACCCTAAACCCCAAACCCCACAAGTGATACGGGACTTTGTTTGGTCTGGAACGGGTATGGAACAGGAGCGGGTATGGTACAGGCAGCGCAACGCCAACTTTGAGATATTGCGTTCGTTGGTCCGGAATTGAGGGGTTTGGCAAGGACTTGTTTCGGATCTCGGGATCGGAGTCTATTCCGGCCCAAACATATAGAGCGGTAGCCAAATGTAGAGCACTTCATACTTAACCTCATTCGGCTTGGAGTTTCCCCCCAACACATTCCAGTGTCTAACTGCTTCTATATGGAGCGGGGTCCCAGAGCCCACATGGGGGTTTCCCAAAA
>CAJNIZ010044375.1:30238-50478 GCA_905231905.1 Symbiodinium pilosum
TTTTGGGAAACTACCACATGTTGATCCCTTGAACGTAAGGATTTGGGTGTTGCCCAAGGGCTAAGCTTACTTCGCACCCCCAATATCCAAAGCCTTTCTTATAAGGGTCCCTCGCACCGCCGTAAGATCCGAACTGAACATCCGGACCCTGAACCTAAGCCGCTCGAAGTTCAACATTGAAACCGCTGAGCACCTATAAACCCAAATACCTGAAATCGGGCATAAACATAACGCTTAGCCTTGTAAGAGCCCGACAAGCCCCAAAGCCTGAAATTCCTGACCTCTACGCTCCCATAAACGCCCTACCAGCGCGAGAACGTCATCGTGTTAAATTCCAAAAACCTCATATCCCCAAACTGTAAGCCCACAAACCTCCCTACCGTAGATGAACCCCGTACCCACGAAGGTACATTGCGGTCTAAACTAGAGCTCCCCCTGCTTAACGGCACTCCCAAAGGATAGTTTCCCAAAAAAGGACCCTCATATAGACCCTAAAATACTATAACCCTTCCCTAGGGCTCCAGTTACCTAAATAATGGGTTCTGGGTTCTATATACCCTATAGTTACATAGCCCAGTAGCCTACTATTTAGGTAACTGGGAGCCTTAGGGCTTTTTTATGGGGCCCCCAAGAAGGTACCCCTGATTTTGGAAAGCCCCCAAATGGAGCCAGGGTGGCCGTCTCCGTCGGCACAGAGCTGCTTTCCGAGGCAGGAGGCGTTGCAGAGTGTGCCTGGGAGACCTGTTAGGGCCGAGGGGTCGAGTTATTGGGGGTTGGAGGTTTAGGGGTTAGCCCAAGCCTAAACCCTTAACCATTTCATCCCTAAACCCTACAATTAGACCCTAAATCCCTACATGCCTGTGCCGCCGCTTCTCGGCCCTCTCTGGGTTCGGACTTTGAACGAGGTCCGCCAGGGCTTTTGAAAGTCATGCCTCCGCAGAAACATGGTGAATCTGAAAGATCCCAGAAAATGCTTTAGCCCCGGTTTGGGGATTAGGTTCAGGTTGTGGGGGTCGGGGTTTGGCGCTTTGGGTACTTACGTCCAAACAATCATTCAAAACCTTAGGGACATTGCTTGCAGGAGAACCTTGTGGCAGGGCAGGCTCATAATCCATTGAGCATCATAAATACTTTTGAAAGTGCTGCGGCTGCTATGTATCTAAGAGCCCTTGAACGAGCTCAACGGTCCTCTAAAGGACCCCGGACCGCAGAGTCAAGGCGCCTTTGCTGCCTTCAGGGCGAGGCGCACCGCCGCAAGCAGCGGCATTGCCTGGACCAGCATGTTTAACAAAAGCAGTAATAGGACTAATAATAATACTAATTGTAGTAATAGTAATACTACTAATAGTAGTAACAACAGTGATAATAGTACGAATCAGAATACTACCAATTGTAGAATAGTAGCCATAATAATAATAGTAACAATAGTAATAATAGTAGTAATGGGGCGTTCCAAAGTGTAGGGCTTCGGGCATAGAGGCTTGGGAAATTAGATTTTGGGTGTTGGCTTTGACAAAGTAGTCTCATGCAAGCATCTGAAGTGCGGAGGCGGCAGTAGCAATCACAAAAATAGGTGGTTGTCAAAACTATGGTCCCTTTTTGGGTCCCTATTATAATACGGCACCTAATATTTAGGGTACCGAAAAAGGACCATCATTTTGACAACCACCCGAATAGTAGTAGGAGGGGCAGTAGGAGTAGGAATAGGAAGTACCAATGCAAGTACCGGTAGGAGGACGCCGCAAGGAAGGTCATGCAAGAAGGCCGTAAAACAGCTGTCGTCTTTCACTAAACCTCAAGCAAACCCTAAACCCTAAATGAAAAAGGATGTAGTGAGCCCCCCACCTAACACAACGCAGGCCGCATGGACTCAAAGCATGCGCTAAATAGGCAGTTGGACATGCAGGGAATATGAGCCCAAAACCCTAGACCCGAAGCTCTATCCCAAGATCTCAAACGCTCAGCGCTAAACACTAAATTCTAACCCCTCCGAGACGTTGAGCTTAAACGCTAAGGCTTGAGGGCTAGGTAAACCTTAACCCTAGGGCTCCCAGTTACCTAAAGAGTAGGCTACTGAACTATGTAACTATAGGATATATGTAGAACCCAGAACCCATTATTTTGGTAACTGGAGCCGTAGAGTTAGACCCAATGAAGAGCACTCCCTTCCAGATAAGGCCGTAAGGCCTGCGAAGTAGTCTGACGAGAGACCTCCCATAGGCCCATCCTGAACCGTTCGAGGAACTCAAGGAAAGGACTTGGGGTGTAGGTGGCTTTAGAGTTCAAGTTGTGCTTAAGGTAAAGGGTATCAAGTTCCCTAAGGGTCCAAGTACATAATAATCATATACTTACCCAAAACCTGTACCATAATTCCGATTACCCGAAACCCAAGTACCTGATTATTGGGTACATGGACCCTAAACCCTAAACCCTAAACCCTAAATCCTAAACCCTATATAGCCCTATATATATCCCCTTTAAAGGTACCTGATTATCGGGTACATGGACCCTCTGGGGGTCACCCCAAACACCTACCATCCCAGAATCAAGTGGAAACGAACATGGAACATGAAATGGACACTGGGGATATATCCCTACGTTTTGCGAGGAGTTTAGAGTAAGTGTGACGGTTTGTGGTCGGGAGGGGTTTATAGGGCTTGGGGTTTGGGGTTTAAGGTTAAGGGCTTGGGTTACCATAATGGAGAACTTCACTGAAGTTTTCATGATAAGGAACCCGTGCTCCTAAGAGATATTATGAGGGTTTCCCAAGATTATGGGTACCTTTTTGGGGGTCCCTATAATAAGGATGATTCTAGTATTTGGGGTCTATGTTGGGGTCCCCCTATTTAGGGAAATTACCATATCCTTATGGAGGCAATCCCCTACATAATCCCGCAGCCCTTCGAAAGGGAACCCATCAGGGTAACTTAGTTCAAATTGTTTAAGCCCCTAGAAGCCGCCTGAAGATCCCCAGTTGCTCTATTTCATTGTCTATGTTCTATTCCTTGGTGTTTTGCATCATGGAAACTTAACCCTACTCCGAACTCGATATTATCTTGATTATCTTGAGCAACCTCGATTAAGAGGAAGCTTGAGGAGTCATAGGGGGGAAGTAAGAGAACCCATGTTAGGGTTTAGGGTGTAGGGTTCAGGGCTTAGGGTTTAGGGATAAGAGGTACCCAGCTTCTGCACCAGAAGCGCCAGCAAAGAAAGGCCTCGTCTCCGGACCTGCAATGGACCAAAACGGACAGAGTTGAGGGTTCGGGGTACAGACTAAGGACTGGGATATTATTGAGGCTGGGCCCCCAACACCACTAGTAGTGACCACAGGCGATACTAGTAGGTGCATTAGAATTCCGATATGTTCATGTTGTACCGCTCCTATTGGGTGGGCCTAACCTAAGATATTGTTACACAGGCTGTACGTGATGCTTCTTATTGGGTTTTTGCACAAGGGATGTGGCTAACAAGTCTACTTTGTGTTCCTGCTCGGCTTGTAGCACGTCGAAAAGTTGGAAATTGTATCCGAGACAAAACAATCACTCCCCTTGCAAGGTTTGGGGCTTGGATTTCGGGGCGTCGGGTGTAATTGCACTTCAGGGATAAGGGTTTAGGTGGTTAGGGTTTCTTGAGCACAAATTCGAGAATGATTCACGAATCGTTCTGGCGGGGCTACTACCATTCATCTTTCTACACGACCCTAGGTACCTTATACCTTTGCAGGTCTGATGCCCCGGTCTACTACAGTAAGGTCATGCAGGACTGACATCCCGTACAAACAAAGAAACCACAATCCTGACCCCACAACCCCACCCTGTTAGCCCCTACTGCCCAAACTCAAAAACCTACACAGTGACCCTCAACCCCAAAATCTCAAGCCTGCGTGTGTAGCATCATGCCGCACCCATTCGCCCGCAGCGTCCAAGGGAGCGGGATCGACAGAAGCTTCTGCTCCTCCTCCTTTTCGGGTTCGGGGCTTACCTAGTACTGGTCATGGCCACGATTATGGCCATTGTAATATCATCTTTCAATAGAAAAATCAGTGGCGCTCCCAGGACTATCTAGAACGTAGTCATGCTTTAGAACCTGCACAGTTAAGCACATCCTGACTACATTGGGTGTACCTACAGGTAGCCATGCATGGCTTTACAGGGCCCAAAAGGTTTCCCTTGCTACAAAACGAAGAATAACCAAATCACCCGAATCTTCACCCTCCCCGACTCCCCCAGCATTGCATATTCCCATCGTGGCCTACTATCATATCTTGTGCTGGGTATGTTTTTCTTTTAAAATCATGTAGAAGTGGGTTGTCTCAAGGCAGGCACTGTCATCTCACACTCAGAGTAGCAAGAAAAAGAATCCTGGACCCGAAACTAAGATATTAGTTTACATGTATACTCCCCGTTAAGTAGATAGACTATGGCTTTGGGCATATTATGATAAGATCCCCATATACCCCACATTCTATCTACTTAAGGGTTGTATTCTTGTCTAATTAAAATCCATAAATTATCCCTGTAATATCCTTAGCCCTAAACCCCTGAGCCTTGGACTGCAGGGTGCCCAGCAGCATTGCCCAAGCCGCGGGCTTCGTGCAGCAAAAAAGCAGTCTGCTGACTGCCACCTGCGGGTGAAGTTCAGGGTTTAGGGCTTCGGGTTTCGTGTTCAGGGGGTATGGGGTTTACAAGGTAAAGGGTTTTTGGGGGGGTTTGGGGCTTAAGGTTTGGGAGGGTAAGGGCACGGCCTAAGGTTGACTGTCGGAGACGGGGACGCCCCGTATACAACTCTCAAGTAACCCTAAACCCTAAGCCCTAAACCAATACAATTCTGAAGTTTTTCTTGGGCCCCTTTTCGGGTTCCGTGTGGGAATTCCTGGGATGACTCCTAAAGACACACTTCATAGGAGACCCCATGATCCCTGTGCAGTCCTCCATTGAGCCCGAAACTACTGAGGGTTCCTAGAGAAGAAGAGAACTAATGCAGGTAGGGTTTCGGGGTTTAGGAATGATATGCATATAGGAATTAGATGCCATTATTCCCTACAAGCCGCCAGTAATTAAACTAAGCCCTACTGTAACCCCTCCCAAAAAATCACAACACCTTCTGAACGCCTTGCTTGGGAGAGGGTACTCAGAATCAAGACGTATAATGAGAGACCCCGTGATCATGAATCATGGTCCCTTGGGCCGTAGGCCCTAAACCATTCATCACCATTTCCCCCAGAACTCTTTCTCTCCAAGGTTTTGTTGGACCCTACGCCCTAAACCCACGGAGACACCTGACGTGTCTTCGGACAGCAGCGGGCCAACGGATGGGTCGGAAATATGGCCGACGCACCTATTCCAGACTTAGAGTCCCTTACATGGTTGGGAATTGAGGGTTTAGATAGGGTTTCGGATAAGGGTTTAGGGCGCAGAGGTTAGGGTTTGAGGGTAAAGGGGCTAGGCAATTTAGGAGGTTTAGGGTTTCGCGGGTTTAGGGATGGAAGTTGCCCTCCACCAAACTAGCATGGAACCTGGGAGGCTCCCTAAAAGGCAACTAGGTTTCTTTACGGGGCCCTGCTGGGATTCCATGCGAGATACTTCCTACAGTTTGCTGAGATGCTCAGAAAAGCCGAGCTTGTCCATTGTATGCAGGGTACGAGTATCACAAACAAACCCAACTTGTATCCTTCTCCATTGTGCCGGGCCCCCTAAAAGCTCTAAATCTGAAACCTTATAGTCACATCCTCAACTCTAAATCTCTGAACCCCTGAAAACCCAAGTGCCTACACCGCTAGGCCCTTGAACCCTACACCCCTAATCTTGGACTCGGACCCCCTAAATCGCTAAAACCCTGACTCCTAACCTCCAAGTCCTTACGTGAACCTCACAAGTAGGCAAAACAATGACCCGAAGACCATACAAACGGTTACAAGCAGTCACCAACGCCATTGTTCTACATACTCTGAAGATCCAGGTAAACCACAACCACCTAGAGCCTTCAACCCCGTCTTGATCAAGCCCTTAACCCTCAAAGGCCCTATCCCTACGCTTCCGATCTGTCCCAGGTACAGTTCTCCGCCCGCAGCACTGCGTGATGCACCTGCTACAAGCGATTTGGGGCGTGCAGGCCTCTGACAGGGGTTCTGGGATATGCACATGGTTATGTGCATATATACATATATACAAATCTACATAAATGTACAGGTGTATATATATATATGGGATGTAGGTGCATGGTTTAGGGTGTAGGGGTTGGGGAGGATTGAAAAACAGTTCAGGGGACTGCACCATGCTCATGCGATCTAAATGACTGTGTGGGCGGGCGTCTGGTACAGGCTCCAATGTATCTAGATCGTGTATGTAGGTTAAATTTCGTTTCTTAATTAAGCCAGGACCGACAAATTCAGAGGCCAAACAATGTCACGGTTTTACTTCGTGATCTGCCAAATTCGGCGCTAATTACACGCACTCACCGCTATTCCTAGGCAACCCTGCGCACATCAAAACCCGGACTAAACAACATGTTCACTTTCTTTTCCATTTCGTTCTCCATCGTTGGAGTGATGCCCCCTAACTCTGAACCTGAGACCCAAACCCTTAATCCTAATCCCCAAACCTTAAACCCTAAACCCTAAACCCTTACCTCCCCTCATGCCTCCTCGGAGAGGCCAGCTCCCGGAAGCATGCGAAGTCTCGTAGCCAGAGCCAAAGGCAGTTGCACCAGCTATGTCCAGTGGACCACCTGAGCCAGTGGAGTTGTTTAGGCTTGGGGGTTTGCTGTGATGGTAATTTCCCAAAATAGGGGGACCCCAATATAGACCCCAAAATCCTATAATCCTTAATATAGGGACCCCCAAAATGGTACCCCTAATTTTAGGAAACTCCCTGATGTTGGGTGGAACATGCGAAACACGAACTGCAGGGGGCCGTCGAGTGCATCCAGGCTTGCGAGGTGCTACAATGGCCTGACTGTGGAAGGCAATTCAACACATTCACCCGCCCCACGCCGGATGAGGCGGCCAAGCCACCCACACCTACTCCTTGTAGGGTTAAGGACCTAAAACCATTTAGGTCCATCTTGGTCAACAACACAAATTCATCTTTACCTTATGTCTGTAGCTTCTGAAGATAGCGTAAAAGTTTCTGGCTGACACCCCTAAAACAACTTAGCTATGGCTTTTGAAGGTGTTGCCTTCGGGTTAGGACCTCTGGGGGGGAGATTCCGCAAGTGGTATGGAGAAAGGTTTGTGGTATTTTTTCCCCTTCCCCCTCTCAAGGCTCTCAGGCTCCCTGGTCCCGAAATTCGCAGACCCTGGAGGTCCAGTCCAGACCGCCCCCAGGAGTAGGGACATAGGGTTTAGGGCAAATTAGGGCGCTACTCTACAGAGTCGTGGGGGTCCTAATTTTGGCAGCTTGGCGGTTGGGTTACCAAAAGTCCTTAGTACCTGATACATCCCTGAGCAAGGACCCCTGTATAACTTCTGTTTGATTCTCCATTTGTTCCCCTTAGCCCTAAAGCCTAAACCGCGCAAGGGGACCTTTCAGCCGAGGCACCATTCGCTGCGCCCTGGAGCGGCCCGCCAGCGCAAGAATCTTTGCCAGCTCCGCCAGTTTTGTCGGATTTGCCACCCGACCAGGCACCTTACACGATTTAGGCTTTAGGCTATAAGGGTGGCTTACAGCTCAAAGGGTCCTGAATACCTGTGCAGGGAGTATCTACCAGCGATACTTTGTACTATGCAAGTATTCTGGGCCCTTTGGACACAGCGGGGGTCCTTGGGTCCAGGGGCATGTAGGGATAGGCAAGGTTCAGATGAAATGATTCGTAGGTTCCAGGGCCGAAGAATTAGGATCTAGGCTTTAGGCCCTACCAAATCGACCTAACCCCCCCACGCTACGCTCTGTAGAGTCCAGATCCCCCAAATAGGACCTGCATAGATCCCTTTGGAAACCCTGAGCCCTAAACCCGAATCCGTAAACCCTGTCGAACTTGCAGGGGTTGGGGAAACCTCCAGGCAGGTGGGTGTCAGGTGGGTCCAGGCAGGTAAACTAAGAAACACTAGTGCATCTGTGATGGTAATGATGAGACATTAGACGGCTTAGGACTTAGGATCTATATAGACAATCATTACCCTGGGGGTGGGCTATCTAAGGGGACGGTAAGGTCCTCTGAAGCAATCACGTGGGCTATCTTTTGGAACCCTAAACCTTAGGATAGGTAGGCAAGTCCAGGGACCTTTTGATGACCACTCCGGGGTCTGCTTCCTGAAGCCACATTGCCCCAGGGCTCCCAGTTACCCAAATAGTAGGGCGTTTAGGGTTTAGGTAGGTTACTGGGTTGTGTAACTATGTTTTACTATAGAATAGAAAGAACCCAGAACCCAACATTTAAGTAACTGGAGCCCTCCGGTTGCGCATCACTTAGATGGGTGTTCTGCGATGCATGAGTTAAGTAGGATCTCCCGCCAACTGTGCAAAGGACAGGATCAGATAGGACTCACCATAAACCCTAAGCCCTGCCGATCGGAGTGTGTGAAGCACATGAGCGTTTTCCCAAAACAGGTGTCTCACATTGCATCCCAAAATACTGAAATATTAATGATAAAGTTTGGAACGCCCACACAGAGACTCAGGCCTTACTATGCAGCTGACTTCGGTTCATAGGGAACAAGGTTTCCGCAAGCTCTGGACCTTTAGGCCTGAGCCCTAAACCTCAATTTTTTAAACCCTGTGCCCTCAAACTTTATCCTCCGTCTCATGATCGGCCCAGGTACCAGGTAATGTATGGTTGGTGCCCCCAAGCACTGCACAGTGCAAATCTCTGCCTTCCACGGCACCAAAGTCTCTTGATCTGGAGCTCTCTACCCGAAGGGCCCATGCGTATTTGGAGTTAGACTGGTCAGGGGGATCTATCTGGTAAAGAGATTATCATAAGGAACAGTTGGCATTAAGATAAAGCCTATAGGAGTTATGAGTATACGACGACGTCCCCCTCAACTCCTCAGTATTCTAAAGAGCCAGGGCCGCGCATCTCTCAACTTCCCAATCCAAGCTGAAAAAATAAAGCAACATGAGTTCTAGTCGAAGCCCCTAGTATCCCCCTTAATAACCCCTCTCTTCCTCCCCTATATAATCCCCTGTATAACCACCCTTTGAGGACTTTAGACTCTTGCTCATATGAGTAGCGTTTTTTTTGGTGGTTAAACCCAGTAAGATAAGATTCCTTATAGAACATACTATACCCCAAAATAAGGATATAATCTTACTCTATAATGGGTGCCATGTATCCCCAAACAAAATACTGCTCATATAATTCTGTAAGACGGAGCAGTACAAGATGATACTTCGCGTGAAAATCCTAGCGGCAGCTTGTTGCTCCCTGTTGGTTAACCCTAAAGCCCACACTTATAGTCCCCCTTAAGTAGATAGCATATGACTTTGGGTATTTTAGGATAAGATCCCCATATACCGAATATTCTATCTACTTGAGGCGGACTATAAACCTTAAAGCTCCAAGGACTCATATTAAAAGGAAGTTGTGCCCCCCCCAATTCCACATAATATCAGGTCATCAGGAAGTCTGGAGCCTGAAGCCCTAAACCCTGAACCCCTGAACCCCTAAACCCCTAGAGCCCTAAACCCTCAACCCTAAACTCCTAAACCCACAAAGCCCTAAACCCCTAAAGCCCAAAACCCTTCAGCTTTTTGCTGTCTTAGGGCCTTAGGGTAAGGGTCTGCAAATCCAACTCCCAGCCCCCGCCTGTGCTTTCCGGGGACGGGTGGCTGAGGCCGGCTGAATTCAGGGCGCCGGAGGCCCCAAATGTTCCAGCACCTTTGAGTGGCTTTTTTTTGGTGGTTGAACCTAATAAGATTATATTCCTTAAACAAAACACTATACCCAAAGGGAGGACAGAATCTTACTCTATAACGGCTACCATAAAATCCCCATATAAAATACTACTCCTTTGTTGTTTAGTGTGTGTCTCTTTAAAGGGACTATAGCTTAAGGCTGAAGGGTTGTGATTTAGGGAATTAGGTGTCCCTCTCAGGGGTTAAGGGTGAAGGGTAGGGGTTTGGGGTTTACACAAGGGTATGGGAATTCGAAAAGGGATGTAGATTCAAAACCGCAATCCAACTCGTCCGTCACCTTTGTATGGAGAACTCCTGAAATTAGGGGTTCCTGAGCGTTCAGTTTACGGTTCGGGCTTCCTGAGAGGTTCGAGTTGTGGGCATTTCCTCAAATGGGGGAGGGTCTCCTTCCAAACACCACTAAACCATAATGGGGATCTCCCCTCTATGCCCAAATACACCGTACTTCTGGCTGTAGGGACTCCCAAGCAGGGACGTCTAGTTGTTGGAACCTCCCCATATGAGCTATAGTCTCATCTCCTACCATACTCCCCTGCGTAACTCCCTCTAAGGAGGTTAGACTATAGCTATAAGCAGTTCAGACCAACTATAGCTAGCTTATTTCCCTAAAAAGACTTATATACACCCTCCACCTACCCTCAATTTGGGCCTACGGACCCACTATTAGGGGGCCATACCTCCCCAACTAAAGGTACTAGGAAGCTCTTGGTATTGCCCCTTTTGGGGCGGGGCTGACGGCCCTGGGATAGGATTTATGTCAAGGGGTTTAAGGTTTAAGCATGTTTAAGGGGTATCCCGGCAGTAGAGGTCCCTTATATGAGGGGTTAACTATTCATCCCCATGGTTGAACCCCAAAAGCACCCAAATTTTGAGACTTTGCTGTGTATAATTGGCACCTTACCGATTACGAGTACTACGGATTCTTGCTGACATGTGCTTTGAGTGCCTCAAGGGTTTAGGCCTCAAGTGAGCATGGCCGCGGCAACTGCTAAATGCAACATCGCAGCAATCCTCGTCTTCCTCCTGCCGCTAAGGAAAAAGATGCAGCTACTACTTTGCCGGCTACCCCCTGCAGTGGAAGTAATGGGATGCTGGAGTACTGACACCACTGACACCTCGAGGCCCTAAATCACACCTAAGCCCAGGTTATATATTGGGGTTAAATTAGGATGATGGAAAAGAAAATGGAAACTATTGTAGTATATTTGGGTTATATAGGGATAATGGAACCTAAACCTTAAACTACCCACAAGCCGTGAAAGAATCCTGCTACAGAAAAGCCAACAGCCCTCAACCCTTTAAAGGCCCCGTCAAAACCCTGAGCCCTAGTCCCTGCTCCCTAAACCTTACCCCTACAAATCCAAAAAGCGCAATGTAGGCAATGTTTACAGACTTTAGGGCCCAGCGCAGGCAGCAATTTTATACTTGGGTCCGTAGTCCCTAAGGTAGTCCCTACCCCAAAGCCTAAACCTCAAATCCTAAACCATAAACCCTAGAACCCTAAGCCCTGAGACCTAAACCCAAAAACCTTAAACCCTATTATTTATAAACCCTGAACCCAAAAACCATAAACCCTGAGTCGCTAAACCCTAAAACCTAAACCTTGAACCTTAAACCCTGAAACCTAATACCACAAAACCAGGTGACCTATAATCTAAACTCCTAGTATCTCCCATAATAAACCCCTTATAGTAGTCCCCTATATAATCCCCTATATAACTCCCTTTTAAGGAGTTTAGATTACCCTAAACCCTAAACCCTAAACCCCTAAACCCAAAACCCACAAAACCAGTTGATCACCTCCTGCGTCCGCTGGGCGGCCCAGGCCTACGGCGCCAGCCGCGCCAGCCCAGTCTTGCCCATGGCCTTAACAGGGTTTAGGGGTTAGGGTTTAGGGTTTAGGATTTAGGGTTTTAGGGTTTAGTGGTTAGGGTTGAGAGCTTCGGGTTTTCAAGTTTAATGTCTAGGATTTAGGGTTTAGGGTCTAAGGTTTAGGATTTAGGGCCAGAAGGTTTGAGCCTTGAGCGTTTGGGAAAAACTCCAGGGCTCGGGTTCTCAGCGCTTATGTAGACGAATACCGTTAGACTTGAGACGTGATGCGTGTTTCGGCCCAAAGAGAGTTGGCAAAAAGCCTGAGCCTAAACCCTCAACCTTTTTGAAGCTCTGGAACCAGGAAAGGGCTGCTTGACGGTCCCCGGCAGTGCGCTGTGGGCGCCTTTACCTCCTGCGGAGTGTGGTTTAAGGCTTAGGGTCCCAAAGTAACTATGGAGTCCTATGCCTTTGAAAGGACAGTGGTCAATATGTCTGAATGGCCACTTTGCAGGTTCCCTCTTAGTTTAAAGGGTATATCCATAGTAGCCTAGCCCAAAATCCTACGCCAATCTGAATAAATGCCAGGAATGGCACCCATGGCATACGTCTGAGTCCTCCCGCGCCTTCGGTGCGTGGCCGGTTCCCAGAAGCTTCCACAGCGGAGCCACCAAAACCCGCTGCCCCGGCCAAGTCTCCCGCAGGGCCAACAAGGCCCCCAGGGCCTCACGAGGCCAAAAAGCTTTGGGGTTTAAGGCTTTGGGGCAAAGGAGCCAGTGTGTAGGGTGCAGGGTTCAAGAGTTCGGGCTCTATAGGTTCATGGGCCTTATACGGCTTATTAGTCTAAGCATCTTTGATGAATCCAATCCAGTAAAATACCGGGTGTCCACATTCTAAGCACCTCTAAGCATGTCTGAGCCTACAGCTGACTTTGTAACTCCGGCACCAGGAAAGGTGTGGGCGATGGTCACTCGCAGTGCGCCGCGGGCATCGCTGCCACTGCCTTCGGCACCACCAAAACCTTCGACTCCCGGGATTTTGATACAGGGGTAATATAGGGTTTAGGGCTTACGGTAGAGGGTTTTTGGGTTTTAGGGTTTAGGGGGTCCTACAGTCGTCCTATAAGGGATAAATGGGGATGTACAAGGTTTAGGGCTTCCTAAGCCTGAGCGTCCATGTAACCAATAATTGGGTACTTGGAATTTGGTGCAAGTTACTGGTAGTACAATTATTTGATACTTGGACCCTTAGGGCATTTTTGTGGGTCACTTTTGAGCTTTTGAGGTGTCCCGCAAAACATGCACCATATCTCCGGCATCTATGGACAACTTCATCGTTGGTAATGCCTATCTGGTGGAATCCCAGAAAACAAAATCTTGCGCCTTTCCTGTTTGTGGGTAAGGCGGCGCCCGCGGCACAACACAGATATTCCCCGTCAAGTACGTAGATCATGGAACTTCCCAATATCATACAACTAGATCCAGACATCCTACATATTCTATCTATACTTAAACAGGACTATTGCAACAATCAAGTACCGGCTGCTACTACAAATCATGGATCGACAACGCACCTCACTACGAGTAAAACAAAGTCTGCGCAAATCCTCCCACCTGAAAACTTGAACCTCAGAGACTTGGAAAGCCTGAAGCCTAAACTCCCTAAACCCTAGTAAAGCCCCAGGCCCCCTGGTTGTCAAAACTGTGGTCCCTCTTTGAGTACACTAATCCCAAGGGTCCAGGATACAAGAATCATATATTTTGGGGTCCTCATCACATAAGTCGTTGTTTGGGCTTTTTGGGTTATATACTATGGACCCTGAGGCTGAATATTGCGGGCAGTATTGTAATGGGAATACGAAAAGGGGACCATAGTTTTGACAACCTGCCACCCAAAACCATTCAACCCTAAACAGCCTAGACCCTCAATCCTAAACCCTAAATCCTAAACCCTAATCCCAAAACCCTAATCCCTTAACCCCTGACCTAATCCCCCAAATCCGGGTCCACACCTCCCGCGTCTTCGGCACGTGGCTGGTCCCCAGAAGCCGCCGCAGCAAAGCCACCGAAGCCAGCTGCGCCTGCTGCGCCAGGCAACTCTCGCCCAGGGCCTCGAAAGGGCAGAAAGTTTCGGGTTTAGGAACTTGTTAAACCCTAAACCCTAAATATGAGTTTCGTTTTTTCCATCATCCCTACATAACCTCAATATAACGCTATATAACCCCATAGAACTCTAAATCCTTGGAGCAAAAGGTTTAGCGTGTAGGGTAAAGAGCTCCGGGTCTGAGGTTTGAGGCGCCCGGGACGGTTCAGGTGAGTAGCGATTTTTTTGGTGGTTGAACCTAGTAAAACAATGTTCCTTATATAAAGCACTATACCCCCAAGGAGGTTACAATCTTACTCTATAACGGGTACCATAGTATCCCCAAATAAAATACCACTCAGGTGAGAATGTGGTGCTTCAAAACCAAGACCTTGCAGACTGTTAGGCCTAAAGTCCACCTTAAGTAGATAGAATATGGGGTTCAGGGTTTAGGGTTTAAGGAATATAGTCCCCCTTAAGTAGATAGAATATGGCTTTGGGTATATTATACTACGACCCCATATACCCCATACTTTATCTACTTGAGGGGGACTGATACAGCCTACTTTTGGCTCCGGCACCAGGGAAGGCATGCGTGATGGTCCCCCGCAGTGCGCTGTGGGCGCCGCTGCCTCGGCCTTCGCCACCGCCAAAGCCTTCTCCTCCTACGGCACGCAATGAACCAGGACCCTCCTTGTATCCTTAATTGGGGATATATGGTCCCTAATAGTAAGTACTTAGGCCCTAATAGAGGGTAGGAGGAGGGTCTAGGAAGTTACCCTCAAACTAATCTGGAATCCTCCATAAGCCCGCTTAAAACAAACAGTGGTCTCAAAGCACATCTTTTCAGGTTACGTGTTCGTTGTACGCGAATTAAAATGGATTCTGAGTAGAACTGCTGAAGATAAGATACTTGGTTGAGCCCCAGAAATGGTGCCCGTGGCACGATACTCACACAGCAGAATGATGCGCAACAATTTTCAGTACCATGTTCATCACTTGCACTACGTGTAGAGTGCTACACTAACTAATCAGTCTGGTCAAGTCCTCCAGAATGAAACACCTGAAGCCCCAAAGCACTGAAACATTAACATCTTGAAGCCTTAGACTAAGAGCTTTGACATTCTAAGCCCTTAAACCGCAAAACTGTCTCCAGCCAGCAAAAGGCAAGTCCCACCTCCCGCGTCTGCGGTGCATGGCCGGTCCCCAGAAGCTTCCACAGCGGTGCCGCAAAAACCAGCTGTGCCCGCTGCCCCGGCCAAGTCTCCCCCAAAACCTTACACGACCAGAGACTTGGAGTTTCGGGGTGCTGGGGCAAAGGGTCTAGCTGGTGCAAGTTTTACTAACGGTTCTTAGGCCTCACAACTTCTTTATGATTTACGACCTAGCGGCCCTGGCGAGTGAATGGGTTCTTGAGCAAACACGATACCTGCTGTACTGCCTAAGCCTACAGCTAACTATTGCGCTCGGGCACCAGGAAAGGCGTGGTTGACGGTACCTCGCAATGCGCAGCGAGCGTCGCTGCCTCTGCCCTCCGCACCACCAAACCTGTCTCCTCCTGCGGAATGGAGGAGAATTGCCTAGATTGGGGGACGGTATACCAGTATGGTCTGCCCAAGATTCCATTCGGATAGCAACTCCGGAATTCGAGGCTCGAAGTATGTCTGGATCCCTCAAAAGGTGCCCATAGCAAAGCACTTGAGACAGGGACATGGTGGCAAACGTGTTGACTGCGCCTTTGCATATACTCAAGACTATCACGACATTATCTAGAAATAGCACGCGAATAATTGCGGTGGAAATCAGCTGAGCCAGGCACGCAAAGAAAACACAAGTAAAAAACGACGGCTGATTCCATGAATACTGGTTCCGCAAGAACACTCAGTACCTTCTTCATCACTAGCACTGCCTGTAGAACGCTGCGCTGAAGGCACTGAAACCATAACATCTTGAAACCTCAGAGCTTTGACATTCTCAGCCCTTGAAGTGCGAAATTGTTTCCCAACACACCAAAGGCCAAGTCCCACCTCCCGCGTCTGCGGTGCATGACTGGTCCCCAGAAGCTACAGCGGAGCCACCCCAACCAGCTGTACCCGCTGCCCCGGCCCCAGGGCCTTACAAGGCCGGACAGTCTTGAGTTTCGGGGCTTTGAGGCAGAGAGTCTAGTGCGTAGGGTCTATAAGGGTGCAGGGCCTGCTGAGGGTTTATTTTTAGGCCTCATACCAGGGAGTCTTAGGAGCGCAAGTCTTCTTAAACAAAGCAACACCTGGCGCGAAGTCCAAGTCTATACCTAGAGGAACCTAGACCCTTGACAAAATATAAACATACCAACATCTTAGGAATCTTAGGTACAGAACAGAGTAGCAAACAGGTTACTTTAGGCATATATAATAACCCTAAACCCTAAATTTAAACTCTAAACCCTAAACCCTAAACCCTAAACTCTAAACCCTAAACTCTAAACCCTAAGTTAAACCTTTAGCTCCGGCACCGGGACCGCGGGCGGCGTGCTTGATTGCCCCTTGCAGTGCGCCGTGGGCGTCTTGGCCTTGGCCTTGGCCTTCCGCGCCACCAAGGCCTGCTCTTTCTGATGACCGCGGTCGTTTAGGGTTTAGGGTTTAGGGCTGTTCTTTCTGATGACTGCGGTGGAGTTACCCTGGGTTAGGGCTTAGGGTATACTGGGATAATGGAAAATAAAATGGAAACTACTATAATGTTGGGGCTGTATTGGGATGATGGAAAATCAAATGGAAATTACTATAACTACTATAATATGCCATCCGGTTGAATGGTCGGTAGTCTTGAAATAACACCGCTTTTGAGGTTCCATGTTTTTTTTGGGAAGTAGATCAGAACAGTCCCCTCACTTGATTCTATTCAGAGGCATTTGGCCGAATCCCGGAAGTGCCCACAGCACAGCACTCAAATAGGAAAACGGACAGAAACTTGCTGACTGCGTTTGGGTCTATTTGAAGCTGTGGAGACATAATCTTCCCATAACGGAGACATTATCTTCCAATAAGTTCGACTTGTCGCAAACCATACAACAAAACGGAAAATCAATTGCGCACTGCAGGGACAAACGCAATAATCCTCCCCTGCTGCTATAGTCCCCCTTGTTCTATGGGATATATGAGGATCGTACTATAATATACCCAAAGCCATACTCTATCTACTTAAGGGGGGGCTATACTACGAAGACTGGTTCCGCAACGGCATCTTCGTCAATAGCTGTATATCTGCTATCTAAGGAATGCTACACTAAACAATCTGCTCAAATCCCCCTGCACTTCAAAATTCCAAAGCCCTAAGGAACTGAAACACTGAAGCCTGGAACCCATAGAGCTTCAAAACCCTCAAGCCCCTAAGCCGCCACATTCCCCCGCAAGAACCTAATCCCAAAACCCTAAACCCAAAATAGGGTTTAGGTTTAGGGTTGAGGGTTGAGGGTTAGGGTCCTAAACCCTAAACCCGCACCTCCTGCGTGTCCGGTGCCTGGCCGCTTCCGGGAAGCCTGAACGTCGCAGCTGACGAAGCCAGCCGTGCCCGCAGCCCTGGCCAAGTCTCGCCTAGGTCCTTACCAGGACAGACAGCTTGAGGTTTGGGGATTTGGGGCAAAGAGTCTAGCTTTCAGGGTCACATGTTGGTTTCGCAATAGTAAATGGGTTCGTAAGAGAGCAAACTTTTGGCGGAACGGATCTTCAAAAAATGGGTACGGAATGGAGCCAACTTCTCGCTAAATTGGGAACCGGAATCATGCCCCGCAACGGCAAGTTCATTGACAGAGCCCGAGAACCCCCCCCCCCACAAGTTTGCCGAAACTTGAATGGTCAACCCGGAATGTTTAGAATTCTTACTTGCTGGGGGGTGGGGAGGTTCATTTAAAACCCCACAAACTCCAGGGATTATGCTGTGTAGGCCGCAATGGCTTCTTCAAAAAACGACCTGGTAAAAAGTCTTAGGCTACACAGCTCACTTTTAGCTCCGGCACCAGGCAAGGCGTGGGTGACGGTCCCTTGCAGCACACCGCGGGTGTCGCTGCTTCCGCTTTCCACACCACTAAATCCTTTTCCTCCTGGGATGTTGGGGTTTAGGTTTTAGGGACCCTAAACCCTAAATCCTTTTCCTCCTGGGATGTTGGTGTTTCCCTTCTTGAGGAGCTCTGAAGAAAAGCGCAATATCTGGGGGAGCTACAGGAGACTTCACTGTCGGTAATCCCTACTTTGTTGAATCCCACAAAACCCAATGTTGCTCGTTTACAGCAGCCAAATATAGTCACCCTGAAGTAGATAGACGGTTAAACTATCCGAAGCTTGTTGACTGCTTGGGGCCTGCTTGAAACTCCAGCTATGCTCCTGCAAGAAACAAGATCTAAAAACTTAGGGTTAGCAGCAGTTATGCAAAAAATGAAACCTAAACAATCCACCTCTGCAGCTATATGAGCTATAGTCTGAACTCCTAGTATCCCCCTTACTAACCCCTATAATGCTCCCCAAAATTACCCCCCATACAACCCCCTTTTAAGGAGTTTAGACTATATAGCTCTTTTGACCAGTCATGGCTCAAGAACAAACCTCACCGAAGCAAAGGCCGCTGAAATCCTGTCTTCAGCCCTTCAGACCTGACTACAAAAAGCCTTAGCGCACCTAAAGACTGGGTTGCTGCTAAGGAGTTTAAACTAAGTTATGGCTATATATGGTAGGTACCAGGGTTTCCCCAATATACTAACTTAAACTGAGATCCCCATGTTCCCCCCAATTTCCATTTCATTTTCCATTTTCTTTTCCATTTGATTCTCCATTATAGGGATAACATACCCTAACAGCAACCCAGAAGACCCCCAAAGTCAGGTCCCCTCCTCCAGCGTCTCCGGTTAGAGCAGAGCTGCCAAAGCCAGCTGCGCCTGCGACGCTCGCCAAGTCTGACTCGGCGCCTTACAAGGAAAAGGATCTGGGGTTTGGAGCAGGGAGGCTAGTGTTTAGGATAATACATAGAGTTCAATGTCTAGTTAAGAGGTTCTAAAAGGTTTAGGGCTTGCGGTTTAAGCTCCAGCGATGTAGGTTAAGGATTTAAAGCCCCACTGGGTTCTTGCAACAAACAATACCTGGCGTAAAGTCTCAGCCTTCAATACCCTGATCCCTAAGCCCTGAACGCCCCGGCACCAAGAAATGCGTGGGTGGAAGTCCCCAGCAACGCGCCACAACCCTAAACCCTAAACCCTAAACCCCTAAACCCCCAAACCCCAAACCCTAAACCCTAAACCCTAAACCACGTGTGTCTCTGCCTCCGCCTGCTGAGCCGCCAAAGCCTCCTCTTCCTGCTAGGGTTTAGGGTTTAGGGTTTAAGGGTTTAGGGTTTAGGGTTTAAGAGTTTAGGGTTTAAGGGTTTAGGGTTAAGATCCACCCCCAGACTCCCCAACCCAACAGGTCCATGTAGCCATAGAGTAAAAACTTCAGGCCAAAGGGGGTTGCCATAGAACAGCTTTAGGGCCTACGTATATACCATATAGCTACCTGGGCCCTGTGTGAAGCCATTGCAATTGCAATTCTTACGGTTATTATCATGTTTCCTCTTTCTGCGACTACCTACAATATACGCATATGGCTGCGGACCAATACCCAAACCCCAAACCCTAAATCACTAAACCCCAAATCCTAAACCCCAAACCCCTAAACCCCAAACGCGGCTGGGCACCAGGTAGATCCACAGAGTCGCCGAGGAATCCTTCTCTGCCAGTGGCTGCGGGCAAAATGACGGAGGAGCCTTAGGCTGGGTGTCGTTTTGGGTTTAGGGTTTAGGGCTATTTGGGGCTTAGGGTTCAGGTTTCAGGTTTTAGGTTTAGGGCTTCGGGCTTGGGGGAATCTATTAGTCAATATTGAGTATCTATTCAAGGTACCCTTATGGCCAAACAAAGGGATCCATTAGTTCATGTTGGTGACCCTACACCCTTAGCTTGAAATAGGAATTTGCCTAGGTCTAGGGGTGTGTATTCATAGAAGTGAACTCGGGCTAAGGGCCCAGAGCCTAGAGTTGAATAACAGCAGGAATCCCAAATCAGACTGGTGGAGTGGTATGTATGGGTTAGGTGGACCCCCCCACCCAGTAATAGTGACTATAAGGGATAATACGGATTATATTGGGGTCCTCTAATATTCTTATTATCCCACTATTACAGGGTGGGGGGTCTTCCTAATGTATGGGTATGGCAGCCCAATGTTTGGGTTCTGGTATGGAAGGCCATTATTTGGGCATACTTGGAGGGTCATGGGGACTTAGTAAGTAGTTTAAGAACCCCTATGGCCCATAGAATAACACTAATTATCCCATTATTAACCTACTTAGTAAGTCCCCATGACCCTCCAAGTGGAGTTTAGGGTTAAAAGTTTAAGGTCTCATGGGAGGTGTGCCAGCTTGTGACTCTTTGCCTGCTATGGCCTTCTGGTCCAAGGCCTGGATAGCAAAGTCTCATGAAAGGACTTAGGGTTTAGGATTTAG
>CAJNIZ010044376.1:0-32622 GCA_905231905.1 Symbiodinium pilosum
TGAATTTGGTCGCGCAGACCTTTTAAACACTGCGAAGCGGGGTTAGCTCAAGGGCCCTGGTATTTGAGCCATACGGCATCAGAATACAGGGTCTACAGATTGGTTGACATGGCTGTACATTAGGAGATATTCACACTAAACTCTAAAAACCTAAAAACCTAAAAACCTAAACCCTAAAGCCCCAGACCCTAAACCATGCTAAACCCTAAACGCTACACATCAAGCTCCGGGCCCAGGCCCTACATCCTAAACCCCAAGTGTTGCACCCTAAATCCCAAAGCCCTGCACCCTAAGGTTAAAGGATGTAGGGTTTACGTAAGGTTTGGGGTTGAGGGTTATAGGGTTTAGGATTATAGGGACCCTAAACCCTAAACCCTCTAAACCCTAAACCCTAAACCCTAAATTATAGGGTCCAGGGGTTGAGGTTTTTTGGGTGGTCAAAGCAAACCTGCAGCCATAGCCCTCTACAAGCGGAAGCGGAGGAAAAAGTGCCTGAAGCCTTTAAACCGATACTGATGGTTGTGTTAGGCTCCTGGGACCAGGTTTCAGGATTTCAGCTAGACTCTGAACTCTGAGTGTCCCCCGAAATAAGCTCTGTAATAGGAGCCCTATATAAACCCCTATATAAACCCTCCATAAGGGGAGTACAGCTCATTCAGGGTGCAGTCCGGACTAAGGGATAAGGCTTAGTTTAGGAGGGGGTCTAGGCAGGGTTCTACAATGGTTTGTATGAGGATTAGGGATTTCAAGAATTTGGGCCATCAGGGTTTGTCGGGACTACCATCTATCGTCGATGGCTTGCTTCTGGTACTAGACTAGACACCCTGACTTATTAATAATCATGAAACCACCCCGTGTATGTGGCTCTTACAGGAAATGTTGATCTTCAGGGCAGGGAGAAAGCGTTCAATATTTGAAGAAGTAGATTAAGACCGCAAGAAAGAGAAATGTGAGCGAAGGAAAGAGAATGCACGTTATAGGAACGCTAAGGCGTGAGGTAAGAATGAACGGCAGCAACACGATAACTGAATCGAGAATATATAACCTCACCTGTTACCGAAGGAAAACTACATATCCTTTATGTAGTAACCAGTTTGTGTAATGAGCTCCGACCCTGAATTCTGTAAGCCTGTTCACTCATTTTTGGGTCGTGAGCCCCACAACACACCTGAAAATCACAACCTAAACCAGCGGCTACCTTATACCCTCAACCCTAAAAAAGGTGAATCCTGAAACCCACACCCTGACACCACAGACCCTAAACCCTGGTATAACCAGAATTTTTCCCAATATGACCCTTACAATTGAACACTGGAAGATCCAGCGACGTCGGGCACCGCCGTCTTGCGGAACTTCATCTTCTTCTCTTCGGGCGTCAGTTCCGCCTTTGGAGGCTCCTCCATAGCGCGGGGTGGCGGGGGGCTTAAGTTATATAGGGATACATACGGGTTTCTTGAGGCACACAGGGATATTTAGGGATGTATAGGCTCTGGCGTTGGGGTTTGGGGTTGAGGGTTTGAGGTTGAGGTTTGAAGTTTGGGCTTATCCAGTCAGAGGAGCAAATCCATTGCGGAGAACGACACAAAAACGTACGAAATGTGAAAGAACTACCCGTGAACCAAGTTTGGGGGAATGTTCCGGTCCCTTGAAAGGGGTTATGAGGGTTGTATAGGCATATATCGGGCTCAGGATTGCTGGTTTAAAGTTTCAGGATGAGAGTTCCCATGTGCGTACTAACAAACATGCGCAGACAATGTGAAGAAACACGATGACAACAACACCGTGCAGGCCCAGTGCCGGGCGTAAGGCTTAGGGTTTAGGGATTAGGGTTCGGGGATTAAGGGTTTTGGGATTAGGGCGTAGGCTTTAGGTTTAGGGCTGAAGGTTTAGGGATTTATAGCTTAGGGATTGGGGTGTTTGGGGGCTAGGATTTCGGGATCAGGGTTTAGGCTTAGGATTAAGGTTTAGGGTTCGGACTTATGGTTTCTAACACCCTACGAACTTTTCACTCTGCAGGAGGCATAGCGTCTTTGCCAAGGAAGCAGGCATGTTACGGCACAGCCACAGCGCTTATGGTTTAGGGCTTAGGGATTAGGGTTTTGATGTTGGGCCTTGGGTGTAAGGATTAGGGTTTAAGAATTTAGCATGTACGGATCAATCTCCTGCTTCTGGCTCTACCTGCGCCCCCAGGTTCCAGGTCTAGGGTCTTCATGGGTTGCGGCTAAGGAAATCAAGCTGAATTGCTGTTGGAAGTTCAACCACAAAGTCTATGATATCTGTATTCCCTCAGGGTATGCGTGCAACACAGCTTCTGGTGTGGGTTTCGGCTTCGCGCAAGTTTGCTAACATCCACACAAACTGATAGAGATGACCCCTGAGCCCCCACAGCGGGATCTGGGGCTTAGAATTTGGGATTTAAGGTTTTACGAAGTAATTGCAAGTTGAGGAATCTGCCTGAACCCCAGACCCTGGTGGGATTTAGCGGGGAAGGTTTAAGGTCTAGGAGTTCAGGATCTGGAGTTTAGGGGGGAGGGGAAAGCGAAACTAGGTCTCCTCGTCCGCCACCACTTCCTCTTCTTCCTCCTCTTCCTCCTCTTCGTCCATCTCCTTGGTAACTCGCGGTGCGGGTTTAGGGTTTAGGGGTTCAGGGGTTTGGGGTTTGGGGCGTAGGGTTTATGCATGCGGTCTCTCGGACTGCTGGGTTTAGGGTTTGGGGGGCATGTTCGCAATCCCTCATCCCTTATGATAAAACCATCCCAATAACACATGAAAATAATGTTCCCAATATAGTCTAGCATGTTAATGTGTGGGGGATAGCGAGTATTTATTCGGGTGGCGGGGAAATAATAACCTCTTAGGGGAAGGGATTTGCTCGCGGGACCATGGGCTGAAGATGTCAGGGTCAGTCAAATTTCCTCAAAATGCGGGACGCGGCAACCTTGGTAGGGTTTAGGGTTTAGGGCTCACGGCCTATACCTGAGGTTTGAGGGACTTAGTAACTACAAGCTTCAAAACCTAGTTACCACTACTTACCAAATCCCACGAATCTCCAAGTAGGGCGCAAGAGCCCAATTGGGACTGGATGGGAACAACTTTGAGAAACCGCGAATGAAAAGCGGATGATTCTCAGTCACATTGGGTTCCCTTTAATGCCCAACAAACGAACCCGTTTCATTCATGACGTCAGAGGTCATTGCATGACTTCGAATTGTTTAGGACAAACTCAACGGAGACGAAGAACATGCGAGTTTCTCGGGACAAGGGGCCGTCCGCTTCTTCAAATAGGGAGCCCACTGGGATATGGAAAAACCGAAGCCCTACACAGGGATTATATCTGAGTAGTGTTTTTTGGTGGTTGAAGCTAGTAAGATTTTGTTCTTTTTTTAAAATACTAATTATACCCCAAAAGGAGAATATAATCTTACTCTATAATGGGTACCACAGTATCCCCAAGTAAAATACTCCTCATCTGAGATTTTTGGAGCAACTCCCGGATTGGTGATGGATACACAGCGCAGTCTAGTTAGACCCTCTCGTGGCCTTGGCTAGGGTTGTTTAGGCTTTTTCTTTTGGGATGCGGTATAGAGGGATACACAGGGGTATCTTCCGGGTTTAGGGCTTAAGTTGTTTCGGGAGCACGGCTGTGGGTTAGCTTGGGGACGAGGATCTCGAGGCAGGATAAGAAGCCTTGATACTATTGCAGGAAAAACCGATTAAAACAGTAACACATTATCCAACCCTTCTCAAAACGCCATGTAAGCCAATGTCTACACTCCTAGCATCCCCCTTAATAACCCCTATCGTAGTCCCCTATAAAACCCCTTATATGAGCCACTTCAAGGAGTTTAGACTACAGCTTATGTAATTCCATACTCTCCTCATGCAAACGCTGGGCCGCGATGAAGAAAGGTGGTTTCTGAGAATTGGGCCTGAGGTACCAGAGTTCTGCACAGGTAGCAGAAGTAAAGCCACCCGTGAGACTCATGTAAAAAAATCCTCCCCTAAACCCAGGGCCCTCAACGCTTCACCCAAAACCCCTGAGCTCGAAACCCCTCAACCCTATACCCTCAACCCTAGAATCTATACCCCAAACTCTTGACCCTATACCCTCAACCCTACACCCTCAACCCTAGATGGTAATTTGCCAAAATAAGGGGACTCCAATCTAGATGCCAAATCATTATGGTCCTTATTATTGGGACCCCCAAAAAGGTATCCCTAATTATTGGGGAAACCCTGAACCCTAAATTGTAGTTTCCATTTTCTTTTCCATTATCCCTATATAACCCCTATAAACCCCTTTAAAAAGGGTACCCCTAAATTTGGGACACCCCCATTTAACCCTGAACCCTCAACCCTAAACCCTAAACCCTGAACAGAGATCCAGGGCTCCACGTCCTTAGTCTCCTCTTCCTCATCCTCGGGTGGCACTTCCTTACCTTCGGCCTCGGCCTTCTTTCTTTCAGCCTCCTTCTTGGCCTCGCAGGTTAGATTTAGGGTTAAGGGTTTGGGGGTTTAGGGTTCAGGGTTTAGGGTTTGGGGGTTTAGGGTTTAGGGTTTGGGGGTTTAGAGCTTAGGGTTTTAGGGTTCGGGGGTTCATGGTTTGGGGCGGGCTTGAGGGGTTTAGGGCCTGAGGCCTTTGGGCAGTTGTGTGCATGTGTGTTTGGGAGAGTTGGAGAGCTGAAAAGATGATGCCTGTCAGTCAGGCTGCAGCTGCTGCTTGTATTAACCACTATCACTGTCCACGAGTGCTGCTGTACTCTTGTTGCCGACATGATGAGCTGGGCATGATTGCAAACGATTGCGAGTCTCATGAAAACGACGATCAACCTCAAACCCGAAGATTTAGGCCTTCTCGGCAGCCTTTTTCATCTCTTCAAGCTTCTTTGCGCGCTCCTTTTCGGCCTCTTCAAATCTTCTGGCGCTTATGGCTGAGGATTTGCAGCTAAGGGCTTAGGATTGGGGATTCTTTTTCTAAGGGCATCCGGGCTAACAGCTTGCATTTAGGGTTTACGGGTGGGCTTCGAGCTTCTAACCGATTCGATTATTCCTGACTTAGGGGAGCTTTGGGCCATATGAGCTATAGTCTAAACTCCTAGTATCCCCCTTAATATCCCCTATAGTAGTCCCATATATAATCCCCCATATAACCCCCCATTAAGGAGTTTTGCCTGTAGCTCATATGGTTCATACCAGACGTCCTGCATGAGCAAAACCCTTGCACCTTGGGAATTCTGATAGCTGTGCATCATCAGATCATGCAGGATTGTTCTTGGGCGATTAATGTAAACAACCTTATATCATCAGAACAGACCCTATATATATATATATATGTCACCCCACCCCCAATTCGGTAGTTGGTTCGGCGTATCGGGGATGAGGGCTTAAAAAAGGGCGTAGGCTTGAGTGTTCGGGCTTAGGGTTGATGCTGAGGCATTCCAATCACCCCAGGCTTGTAGGGTCGAATCTTGCGCCTTCTTCTTGGCTTTCTCAGCGTCGCGCTGTCTCTTCTCGGCGGCCTTCTTACGGGCTTCCTCCTCCTTCTTCATCTTGAACCTTGAACTCACTTGGAAGCTTCTGGGATCAGGGGTACTACAGGGATCCTGAAGGTGTGTGCGTTTTCATTCTATGTGGGCAACAAGCATGTATTTGTCCTACTCATGTCTGTTATGGGGACCACAGGTGCAGTGAAAAGGCTCCTCCGATGGGAATTGCTCCTGTGGAACCGCTCTTAGGCACGTCAGCAATGTCCTCAGAAACCTTGTATGTCCCGATTGCACCCAATATCACACCCAAATCAGAAGAAATTTGGGGTAGGTTAAACCCTATCCCCCATAGTGGCCCGACTGATAATAGTCATAATAATAGTAATAGTAATAGTAATAGTAATAGTAATAGTAATAATGGTAGTAATAAGGATAATGGGCTATCATCCTCAACAAACCCTAGTCCCTACATAATATATAATAGTTTCCGTTTTCCATTATCCCACCCATAGAATCCCCTACTACAGGGGCCTAAATAATTACCATTATCATGTTGAGGTCCAGTTGAGGTACCATCTACTATAATTATACAAGGAATATGGACCCATAATATTGGTAAACCCTAAACCCTAAACCCCAACTTAAACCCCCACTTGACTGGTAAAAATACTACTCAACAGGCATCCTCGGAACTCCTTGTCAGACACGGCCTGCTTGTCTGCCAACATGAGTTCCTGCTGTCTAAGGCTTTAGGATTTAGGATTTAGGGTTTAGGGCTTCAGGATTTAAGGTTTGGGATTTAGGGTTTAGGGCTTCAGGATTTAGGGTTTAGGGTTTCAGGATATAGAGTTTAGGGTTTAGGATAAGAGTTTAGGATTAGGAGTAAGGTTCAGAGATTAGGGCTCAGTGGTCTTTCCTGGGGAGGTGAGAATTACTGTTTAAGGCTTTAAGATGGGGGTTTAGGATTTAAGGATTAGTTAGGCGAACCCCCCGTGCTGTAATAGTGGTATGAGGAACATGAGAGGACCCCAATGTAATCACCAGTATCATCATGGCGTAAGGTTTCGGATTCAAGCTTACTGGGGACCCCAGGGCGCATGCTGCAGGGGTCAACTTGATTAGACCAGTGCTATGAAGGACAGTATACTACCAGCATAACAACTGGTAAGTGTTCAGGCTTCCGAGCAAAAGGAGCCAGAAAGGAAGACACAAGGCTTCTTAGTTGGGGACCAATTCAGGGGTTATAAGCCCCTTAACCAGATAGAATATGGCTTTGGGTATTACAATAAGACCCCATATACCCTATATTCTATCTACTTAAGGTGGACTAAGAACCCCTAAGCCTGAACCCTAGATTTTATCTACTCGAGGGGGACTATAATCCTCTAAACCCCAAAACCCTAAACCCTATATTCTATGTACTTGAGGGGGACTGTAATCCCCTAGACCCTATATTCTATCTTCTTCAAGGGGGACTCTAATCCCATAGGCTTCCTAACCCAGATCCTGGCTCATCTTCACGAACTCCTTGCCCGGATCCCCGACAACCACATGGGCCACCTGCTCCAAGGCTCAGATTAAGGGGGGTATAGAATAGACTAGAGGGTTATCCTGGGATATGTAGGGACATGGGCATGTAGGGACATGGGCATGTAGGGGGTTCTTCGGGGGATATGTAGGGACCAAGGACTGGAAAAATGGAAGGCACTTCGTAATGGGTATAGAGGGTTCCGGGGGATATGTAGGGACATAGGTTGGAATGCAAAAGAAAATGGAGGGCACTACGTACTTGTCAGGGTGCAGAATGTAGGATTTGAGGCTTAGGTGGAAGATGTATAGCTTGGACTCGCCGCAAAAAAAATGGAAGAGAATGAGCCGATTGAATCTTCAGAGCACCACCCTCCAATGTGCCAAAACCCTCATCATAAACCATCATCATGAAGCCCAGGCATATGGAATAAAAAAAATTAGGTAAGTTTGCTTGAAGATGCTGATTCAGTCTTAGTGCTTCACACGGATATGAACCCCATAACTCCCAAAACTAGCCCCCAATCGAATCCCCACGTCGGAGCCCCTGATTTCTTGACCGTGGAAACTGCACCCTGAAACCTGAACACTAAAGCCTAACTCCTACAAACCGCTCCTGAATCCAAAGCCCTAAACCCTAAACCCCTGAATCCTGAACCCTAAGCCTTGATCCCTATGCCCTAAGCCCGTCGCCATAACCCGCAGAATCTTGCACCTTGAGCACGAAACCCGAAAAGGCCTTACCCCTTATAAGAACCAAAGCGATTGAGGGCATTAGGGTTTCAGGTTTCAGGACTTAAGGGTTTTGGGTTTATAGGGTATATTTGCTTTATAATTTGAGGCATTTTGGTCTTAGGGTTAGCGGTTGCAGGGTTTCGGCTTCAAGGTTTAGGGTTTAGGGTCTAAACCTCTAAACCCTGAACCCAAAAGCCCTAAACTCTAAACCCGAAACCCCACCCTCTCCCTTCCCTCCCCCCCCCCCTAGGGTTCAGGGTTTTTGGTTTAGGGTTCCCTCCCCTTCCCCCCCTTTGGGGTTCAAGGGCCTTCTTGAAGGAGCTGTCAAAGTATGAGCTTAAGCTGTCGGCTCTGGAATCCTTCAAGAGGTTGCTGCGGACCTCCATGACCTCGGACTTCTTTGGTGCTTAATGAGGACTGGGAATTGAGGGTTTAGGGTTTAGGGGTTTGGGGTTTGGGGGTTTAGGGTTTGGGAGTTTAGGGGTTCAGGGGTTTAGGGGTTTAGGGTTCTTCGGGTTTAGTTAGTGCTTCGGGTAGGGAATAAGGAATAGGTTTTAAGGACGATTATTGGAGATTTTCTAGGGCAACATAGGGTAGGGGATTCCGTAGGGGTTGTTCAAGATGATGGCAGGTAGTTCAAGGACATATATAGGAAACTGCATACTTAGAATAAGTTTTGGGGTTAACTGTACTCCAGAGATATAATGCTTAGAAATCTACTGGTATGTAGTCATGATTCCGCAAAAACATGAAGTTTAGCGTTCACGCTTTATGGCCTGCATAGGGTTACTTAGAGGGATAGACCAGGATAATCGGAGAAATGATAAGCAGGGCTTGCTCTTATCAGCTTGACGATATCGCTACTGTGTAGTTTCATCCTAAACCCTAAACCCACACTAAAGCAATCTTCCCAGACCGAGTGGACAAACATTAGGATGATCCCTGGAACTTAATGGGTCTGGGGTTCTAGGGTTTAGGATCTAGGATTTAGGGTGTAGGCCTGAAACAACAGAATGGCTCGCGTGTTGCCGGAAATCAGAGGCAGTCGCGGTGGCCATTCTATACACTGATTTCATACCGGCTATTTTATATTCACTCCAGAACTTCAGACTACACCGATGCGGGCCCTTTTTCTGTGAAACCGCAATATGAGGCCTGTGTATAACTTGCACTTGCCGGCGGCCATGTAAAGAGGAGCCCTAAACGACCTTAAGCTCTGTAGGGACGAGGTTAGATCCCAAATCTGATGAAACCTTCAACCTTAAACCCTACGCCTTGACCTTAAATCCTAAACCTTAAACCTTCACCCTAAACCTTGACCCCTTAACCTTTACCCCTAAAACTCAAACCGTAAACCTTAAACCTAAACCCTAAACCCGAACACCTAAGCCTTAAACCCTCAACCGTAAACCCTCAACCTTAAACCCTAAAACCCTAAACCTTTAAACCCTGGACCTTCAACCCTGAACCTTCAAGCTCTGAACATTAAATAAACCAGTGACAATGTAGTTGCGCTTCTGGAGGGGGGCGATGGCGTTGATCACGCGACGCATGCTCATGTCATCCATCTCGGGGATGCCAAAACCTTACCACGGTTTAAGGTTCAGGGTTTAGGAAGTATCAAACCACAGGAGTTTCTCGAATATGAATCCTTGATATGGAACCCCCACATCCTTTGTATTCCCCTTTTCTGCCAGGGGTTTTAAGGGCCCCCATGTTAAGACACCCCATCAAGAATGTGAGGGATGAGTTCCGGACTGTTGGTACCGAGCTGGTGGGTGCCAAAAATTAGGAACTGGCGAGTTGATGCTAAAGAAAACCCGATGGCTTTAGGGGTTGAGGGTTTAGGGTTTAGGGTTTGGGGATGTAACATGTCATCAATTTAGGTTCCATTGGGCTTGCAAATTCGTATTCTGCGTATGGCGACTTCTCGGCGTCCCTAGAACTACTTGGGTCGTACTCCTCCCTGACCTGCGTAAAACTTTCAGCGCTGCCCAAGCAACCCTAAACATATACATAATCCCAGTTTCAATGTCATTTTCCATGTTCTTTTCAAATTGATTTTCCATTATTAGGGTAAACATTTGAGCCCTACAACCGGCAGATTCCAACATTCAAGCTATAAACGCGAAGGCATGGCTTAGGGTTTAGATTTTGGAATTATCTTGAATTCCGATGAACCAAACGATGCGGAGAGTCAGAAGCCTGAAAAGCAGGAATATCATTCCGGTATCAACATTGCACAGTTGTCGTATCATGCGCCCCTGGTGATGCTGATTGATGATGAGCATCATCTAAGTGATTTATCGGTGTCCATTTCAGCTGGTTTTCTCCTTGCCCTCTCCCTTGTTAAGTCGCCATCTAGGCCATCTAGGTAAGCTTCAGATAGTCAGATAATCTATCAAAACCGCTGGAGGCTAAAGCAATAAAAGTTCCATTCATGAATCTGTAGCCATTCTCAAACCCACGACATCCCACGACCCTAAACCCCAATCCTAAAACCTACGCACAGACCCCAAAGAAATACCCACCCCAAATGCGCAACTGCAAACTGCAAACCCTACACCCTAAGTGCTGTGCCCTGAGCCCTAAGTTCCACACCCTTAACTGAGTAGCGTTTCTGGAACTCAAGCTAAGCTACCACAATACAGATAGACGATGTTTCATCGGGTTTCTTCGTCATGGTAACTTAGTCTAAGTTCCGTAACAGCAACCTAGCATACCCTACATAATTCACTCCCCCTAATATTAAACCCCCCACACAGCCCCTAATACTAAATCCTCCCCATATACCGCAATGGGAGTATTCAATATTAGGGGGGATGGGGGTTATGATATTAGGCGAAAGGAATTCTACGGCCAGAAAACGGAGTTCCGGCTTGTCGTTGCTGCCCTGACCCTTCGGCGCGGCCATTCCGCTCTTCTCCTCACTTGGGAATGTCTCAATGGCAGTAATCCAGGGATCTTGGCGTGGGGCTACCCTAAACTCTGAAGACGAAACCACACACACTCTAAGTTTATTTCTGTAGGTTTACTTGGGTGGTCGGGCTGAAAATCCCCAAAAGCGTGATCACCTTATCAAGCGAGGGGGCACCGTTTCATGATCAAGGTCTACATGGAGGCCCCATAACTGGGCATTTGATCCATGTATAGGCCACCTAAGTCTGCTAATGGGACTAGAGTTGGGTAAAACATCCATGGACCGTTAAGTAGGGACCCCAGGTGTGGAAATGGCCTTTCTGAGGGTACCCCAGACAAGGGGGCTTCAGGGCTCTGAGCTTTGAACCCTGTAAAGTAATAGTTTCCATATTTTCTTCATCGCCATATAACCCCTATATAATATACTATAATATACTAAGATATTACAATCGAGGATCTAGCTCGGGTTGTCAGAGGTTCAAGAAGAAAACCTACTGATCATGGAGGCCCGTGATGAACTTTTGCAATTCCCCTGCAACGACAAGTTCCACGCGTGCTCCCTATAGAACACAAGCCCCACCAAGACCCGCCAGCGGTCCCGGAACCATACCGTCAAGCTCAAATTATCACCGCAAACAAAAGTCCAACCTTCTGAAACACCATCAGTAAATAGAAAGAGGAACACAACACCTAGACCGAAACGATACATGCTGTGTAAAACAAGCACCCACCCCAAGTTGCAATTTCTCAAAACATTAGGGACCCTGGGCGTGTACAAGGACTGCAGGCTTACACTCGGTTGCAAAATTAGTCACCTCCCCCTAATATGAGACCTAATATTAAATACTCCCATAACGTGGTACTTTATAGTATACTATAATATACTGAGTATTGAATATTAGGGGGCTTGGGGGGCTTAATATTAGGGATTTTTACAGTACGGGAATGGTTTCTGGGTCCAGACAAGAACCAAGTCCTGCTTGCAACTTCCAGAATCCTAATTCTAAGCTCGAAGCCCGTGGAGTCCCAGCCCTCAAACCGCAAACCGCAAACCGCTTAAGCCCAGATCCCGCCAAAACAACCTGAACGCCAAACCCATAAAAGTCATAGAAAGCTAGGTGTTTGGAGGCAAAGTCTCAGCCCACTCAGCAAGCATGCGATCGGAGAGTTCCGTGTACTTGGGATTCTTCTTCCTGGATGTGTCGGGTTTAGGGGTTCGGGGGTCCAAACTTCTACGGTTTGAGGATGGCGGCTACGTTTATGGCTTGAGGTTTTTCTCTGCCGGCTTCAGGGTCAATACCGCTGGGAGCCTGGGAAATTACGTGATTGTAAAGAAAAATACTAGGTGGATTCTGCTTCCTCTATGCCCCTTCCCTATACTTTTTTACGCTGGACTTGGGACGGACAATCTCCCCAAGCAAGATTCTTAGGACATTTGCATACACACAGAACCGCAAAGCTTAAACTGTGCAAACGTCGCCTCAACTCCTCACTTAACGCCCCTAAACAAAAACCCTCAACCCTACACTCCCGAGAAAAAGCCTTACCAAAAGCAACTGCCTTTTTTAAAAGGGCCCATATCAGTTTTCCTCTCAATTTGGGGGAGGGTAAGTTTAGATTCCAGCAAGCATCTTGAAGGAATCCAACCAATCGAATGCACCCTGGTCCGGCAAGCACACAGGGAAGAGCACCTGTGCAAACACGCTATGGTGCAGGAAAGTTGCAGGGTTTAAGGGCTTTGGGCCTCGAGGATCGTTCTTGAATGCCTGCGAAATGTGTCAACACCTGCGTACCCCATGACTTCCTGACGTCAGCCGGCCAAATTCTAAACTCTAGACCGCAAACTCTGAAGCCTAAACCCTAAACCCTAAATCGGTGACCCCAAACCCTCAAGCCTACAACATAAACCGCACACCTGGAACTCTGTCTCCTTCTCTGCCGCCTGGACTGAGGTGTGGGAAGCCACTGCTCCCTGCACCTGGGTGAATTTGAGCTGGGGTTTTGAATATGTTTGGGGTCTACAGGGGCACATTGGGATCTTAAAAAATGTATAGACGTTCATTGGTAGGTGTAGATATTAGAATAAATATATGTGTATATGTACACACACAAACTTTTGTGTAAAGGTTTGGGGTCTAGTGTTTTGAGCTCAGGGTTTGGGCTGTAGCGTTAAGGGGGAGGGGGGGGGGGGTAGGTTTAGGCATCCAGGGATGATGGAGCTTAGCTTGAAGCCTACCAGGGCTGGGCAAATCAAAGACCAGCTCCATAACCTCAAAAAAGGGCGTTGGGAACCCTAAACCCTAAAACCCTAAAACCCTAAACCCCTAAACCCCTTAACCTCAAAAAAAGGGCCTTGGGGCATATTGAGGTAGCAGTTTGCCCAGGGCTTGTGGCTTGGATTGTCGGAGTTGGGCCTGAACCCTAAACCCTAAACCTTGGGTCATTCCCTCTTACAGTAACTGTTACCACAATTGGTTATAGGAGTTATAAGAACCCCCTTAATAAGGCCCCTTTAAGGACAGTTACTGGGAGGGGGAATGACCCAACCTAAACCTAAAAAGCGGGACGAGGGGTTAACTTTGAGGCCTTCCAGCGCTGAACCCCCAGGTTCACCTTTATCTGGGTGGCTGGTATGGAATTGGTTCAAATTTCTATTATGGGGAAACGATATTGTGTACTATATGCCAATTTTATGATGACCTAATTTAAGTCCCTGATGTAAGGGCCAAAGTAGTTGCCCATCATGTCGAATTCGACGTCGGACAACGACATGGAAAGTGGGATAATGTAGAGGTCAATAAGGATGCTTACTATCATTATGGTACTAACTCCTTGTATAAATGGGGGTTTCCCGAAATTAGGGCTACCTTTTTGGGGGTGCCAATATTAAGGACTACAGTATTTGGGGCTCTATATTGGGGTTCCCCTATTCTGGGAAACTACCAAATATAGTATAGGGTACCTCAAACGAGCATCAAAATGTTCTTGGTGGCTACTCAGGGAAAGCTCTTCCTCCATCATCCCTATAAGCTGCGAGAAACCTTACGTGATGACGCGGTTTAGGGTTTAGGGTTTGGGTATGTTGCAAGGATACATCTAAATCCCCTCCCCCCCCCAAATCCCCCCCCTCCGCAATCCCCACCCCCGTCCCCAACCCCAACACCCTAAACCCTAAACCCTAAACCCCAAATCCTAAACTCTAAACCCTAAACCCTAAACACTCCCCTTTGCCCCTTGCGGACAAGGCGCCATGTGGCAGGTGAAAGGCAGAGGAGCTTCGGGCTGAGGGCCGAAGCTGAGAGCCACGGCCACGCTGCGATAGGTCACCGTGGGATACAAGACTTTGCCTGGCTTTGGGGGTTTCGGGGGTTTGGGGTTTAGGGTTTAGGGTTTACGGGTTTAGGGTCTAGGGTTTAGGGGTTTAGGGTTTAGGGTTTAGGGGTTAAGGTTTAATGCTTAGAGTATGTGAGGAATGGAGGAATCTACAGGGGGGGTATGCTTACATATCATGTTTTGGGATTTAGAGGGCGCGGGGTTTACGCCTTAAAAAGAGTTTAATGCAGCTTTCGAGTTTAGGCTATATGGGGACATGCAGGGTATTGCCATATGTAGCTTTTATATACCGTGTAGACACCCAAGCAGCCGCGCTATTTCTCCTGTGAAATCCAAATTTACACAAGAAGTCCTGGATCAACCCAAACATTCTACAGAACCCCATCCCAACCCGAGATCAAAAATCCTTAGCCCTAAAACGTATCCTTTTGTGACCCCCGTCCTTGCAGGGCAGCAGGAATTGCCTGTGGCTTGCATACCCGCTTGCCGTCCTTCATGTAGGGCTTTGAAAAGAACCCGGGTTGAAGGTCTAGGGTTTACGGTTCAGGGTATATGAGGTTTAAGGTTTGAGGTTGAAGGTTTAGGGTCCAACGTCTAAGGTTTACGTTTTGAAGTTTAAGGCGCAAGCTCTAGTGTTGAGGATGTGGTTTGGGAGGTTGGGATTAAGAGCTCCCAGGAGAGAGTGGTATTTACAAGGGTTGCACAGGAATCCATGGAGATATACCTATTATTCAGCGTTTCCAAGGTTATGCCCAATATAGCCAGAATGTACCCCTTATATGAGCCAATGCAGTCCCTTAGGATCTCTTTAAAGGATACCAACACTCAGGGGTACAACCCTGGAGGTACAAGCCTGAAACCCTTGATTTGACTTATAAGTATATGCAGGGCTGACGGATCCCTAAGCTCTGAAACTTTAGGGGCCCCTTCTTGGAATGCCATGGAGCATTTAGCGTTTAGGACGTTTAGGATTCAAGGCTTTTGGCTTCGGAGTGCAGGTGCTAAAGTATTCGAAGCCACGCGTTTCGGGTATGGGTTTGGGGGGTTTATAGTGTTTAGAGTTTAGGGCGTTTGCGCGTGCCAGTTTAGATCCAAGGTTTGCATCGTATACTTACGGGCTCAAGGTTGGTAGCCTTGGGTTCAGGGTTTGGGGTTTAGGGGTTTAGGGGTTTAGGGTTTAGGGGTTTAGCATGTAGGGCTGGGGGGTTTAGGGTTTAGGGCAGCACAGCACTAGATCTCAATCAAGACCTTCGAACTCAAGGTTTAGGATTTCTGGTTCTTCGGGTCTAGGAACTCTTGTATGGGGATTATATTGTGGCGTGTGGAGGGATGCGCTGCAGGATTGGGGTTTGCAAGGTGCTTTGGGTTGGATTGAAGCCAGGGAGGGTCCGAAAGCCCGATACACTCCAAAACCTATTTTCAAGGCAAGAGCAACATGCAAAAGGTGGTAATTAGTGGTACACAGTACTTGTAGTAGTAATGGGTGAGAGCAATAGTACAGAGAAAACCGACAACCCCCTTCAAGGAGTTTTAAACTCTAAACCCTGAACCCTAGATAGTGGCTTCCATGTTCTCTTCCATTTTCCAAATCCCCCCAATATATCCCCAATATAACCCGAATATAAACCCCATTATATAGGGTTGTTTTGGGGAGTCTTTCGGGAACATGAAAAAGAAAATGGAATCTACTATAGTAAATAGTAATTATAGTAGATTCCATTTTCTTTTTCCTGTTCCCGAAAGACTCCCCAAAACAACCCCCTTTTAAGGAGTTTGAACATGAGACGTCTGAAGGACCATCCTTGAAGAGGCTGATGGTGTTGGCGTTGGCTGACGCTTTATCCAAATTCCTTGCCACGCGGTTCAGGGTTTAGGGTTGAGGGGTTACGGCTGAGGGCTTGTAGGTTGATAGAATTGGGGTCTTGATAGGGATTTTGGCCATAGACTATGTTGCTTGCCGCGGAACCTGTGGGGCTTCTAGGGCCTTAGAAGGATCTCATGCAGGTTAATTATCGGCAAGATTCTTCCAGAGTCAACCTCCAAACTGACTACGCCTTCCTAACAGGAGCTTCACTAAATCAGAAAGAAAAACAGGAAAAACACGGCGAGAGATAGAAAGCAAAACAATGCTGCTCCTTATAGAGTGGTCCCTATATAACCCATTATGGTAGTTTCCATGTTCTTTTCCATTCCATCATTACCCTAAACCCTAAACCCTAAACCCTAAACATGATCTAGGTTCAGCACCACGGCTAGGATGCTTCCTTTGCCGTATCTGGCGCCGACCCCCAGCGGTGTCCGCTCCTGAAGAGGAAGTTTAGGGTTTAGGGTTTAGGGTTTAGGTAGCTGAGCTTCATGAGGATTAGCTGGAGGCCTAAAAGCACCCGGAGGTTTTTACCTTTTTGGTGGTAGCTAGCATGCGGATGATTAGACAGCATAATGGGGTCCATTTTGCGGTTCCCTGTTTATGGAAATCCCCAAACTCCAGGTGGACCGACAAAGCCCGAGTTGACCTTTCACACACCCTTCCTAGACTCCAATTCAACCTTTTGACAGTTCGCTTAAACCTTCTGGGTCCAAGTTTAGGCTTCGGAGTTCATATGCTGGCGTACCTCCTAAACCCTCACACCTAAAGCCCTGGACCCTTGACCCCACAGCATCACAAGCTCCTTGTTGTGAAGGAGCACGCCCTCCATGTCAAAACCTGGATTTTGCACTTAGGGGTGGGAGATTAAAGACTTGGACCCTAAACCCTATCTATCCCCATACATCCCAAGAAGTTCTGGCACTTGGGCCGATTTTTGAGGTTGTATTAAGGTTTTGGGGCTTGATTTCAAGCTCAGGATCTTCGGGGTTGGGAGTCTGGAGTCTGGAGCTTTGGGGGCTATAGGGGCTATATCGGGATTCTGGAAAAGAAAATGGAAACTCCGATAATACAATAGGATATATATTGGGGTTGTATGGGGGATATATTGCGGGTTATATTGGGATAACGGAAAAGAAAACGGAAGCTACCAATTGAGGGTTCAGGGGTTAGGTTTGAGTGTGAGGTGCTTCTTTTGTCATCTTCTCGACTCTCGGCAGGTCCTTTAGTTCACAACGACAACACTGGATAAACTCCAAAAACGCCCTTTTGGGGTTCAGGTTTTGTACAACTTGTATAGGTTCAGGTAGTGATTTTGTAGCGAATTTCGACACCAAGTTTTTGCTTGTACCTGTTGCCCTATACAATTTGCCTACAATTTAGGGTCTAGGGTTCAAAATGTTGGGTTCAGGATGTAACTGAGGTTCAATTCTACGATCGTCTGAATACCCATGAAGTGCACAGCCCTCAGCATAGAATGTGCATAAATAGCTGTTAGGTCTGTTGCATGCCCTGGCGTCACTGGGTTCTCATGACAAGGATATCTACAGTGGGCCCAACATTCCGCAAGTTTAGGCTTTTCGTCTGGAGGGTTGTTTCAAGAAATCACGGTAACACTGTTTCCCAAAAAGCAGAAAACTGTGCAATACCAGGACCAGAAAACGGGAACCTGCCATATCGCATATGAATTCCTCAAACGTTAACCCGCGGCCCTAAACCCTGAATCTGAAAACCCTCAACCCTACCCTTGCCCTGAAATCCTTAACAAAAAACTCAGTAAACCCCAACCACGTTCAAAAAGACCCAGAAACAGACGTTAGTGTCATCGCTGCCCATTACTGGAGTCGAGCTGGCAGTGGAAAAGCCAATGCGCAGCACATGCCTAGAGTCTAAGACTTAGGGTTTACAGCGGTTTAGGGTTTAGGGTTTAGGGTTTAGTTTATGGCTTAGGGATGTTTCGAGGAACGTTTATGGCTTACTGCTTGCGGCTTAGGGTCTAGATGTGGTAATTTCCCAAAATAGGGGGACCCCAATATAGACCCCAAAAATACTACAATCCTTAATATTGGAACCTCCAAAAAGGAACCCCCAATTTTGGGGAACCCCCATTGTATGGTGGAGGGTTTATGGTAAGGGCTCTAGGGATGACCTAACTCAGTTTCCCGTGTAGTCCAGGGACCCTACTATAGGGTTTAGGGTTTAGGGTTTAGGGTATATACGAGCACTCTAGGAACACGGTACTGATTACTGTTTCAGGCCCTACAGCGGCGACAGGATTGATGTAGGGCTTGCTGAAGTTGAAGAGGGTTTGGGGCTGCGGTGTACTACAGTTAGATATGCCTCAAATTGTTGGGGCGTGTTTTTGTTGAGCCCTGGGCAAATTAGAGTTGAGAAGATTCTTAACCCGATACTGGAAAATCAAATGGACAGAAATGGACATAAAATTGAACTCTTCTTTGATCCTAATGGGCTGCCTGGCCTATTGTATTCCACAAATTCCACGGTGTGTAGCGTAAGATATTTAGGTTACTTGGGATCACGCAGGATCGCTAGCACCATCTACCACATGGGGCCTTTCGCTGGCAAAGAGGGTACGGAGTTTAGTTTTTTGCAGTGTACGGATTGGGGTTCAGGGCCCGTATCAATAGCGTACGTGCCCAAGCTTGGATACACCGTCCTTCTCCATTCCTCCATTCCGTGTCAGTTCATGGTGCGGCGATCTAAGCTTCAAACCCGAACCCTCAGCCCTAAACCCTAACCCTAAACCCCTAAACCCTAACCCTGGAGCCCCTAAACCCTAAACCCCTTCGCCGAGCTTCTTGGGCTGCGGCTTGTTGCCCTCGTCGGCCCTGGCAACCTGCTCCACCATCTTGGCCTCGAACATGTAGCGACCGCTTTTGAGCCCGACGTTGGTTCTGGCACCTCTCAACGCGTAGGGCTTAGGCTTAGGATCAATGGAAATTTGCCCACCAACAGCATGGCTCTGTAATCCCCATACATGCATGGAGGTTTTAGGGTTGAAGCTACAGCGGTACTCCTGATTGATAAACGGATGGGGGTAACCTTGACCCCCAAAAATAGGAGCTGATGATCATCACATGAAAGCCATTGTAGGCTAGAGGGTCCCAATTTTGGCGTTGCGGCTACCAGCGGCTACCAAAACCTTCTTCTTACTGCTAATCCCTATCTCTCCTAAAGTGGGAATCTGGAGGTTGGGACCCAAGGGGGTTCGGGAAGGGCACCCCTGAAATCCGGGTGATCTTATTGACATCCCCATCGGCCATTTGAGGGTTCAGAATAGAGGGTTTGCTCATGGGACATTAATTACCCTCCTGTTTGGCAGACCAAGGGCATCGTGTTTAGGGCTAGGGACTCCGGATAAAGGATTGCACAATTGTTTTTTGAGAAACCGCCCTATGGGGACTGAATATTCGAGCCTCAGTATTATAATAGGGATCCCGAAAAACTATAATTGTGACAACCAACCATAGCTTGCACAGCCCCGCAACGGGAAAGAGAAAGGCTACCTCCTGCAAATCAGTACTGCAAAATATTGTAAACCTTGTGAGTGGAATCTCCGTACCAGCGTGGAAATTCCCAGGGGTCAACGTCCGACGATCGCCAAACCTCCGCCGTTACATCCTAAACCTTAAACAGCCTAAGCCTAGGTAAGCAAATTACGCAAACGAGTGTTGCATATGGTGCTAATTTGCAGGAACTACCTTGGTTTCCCTAAATCCTATCATCCAGTACGTACTATGTGTGATCCCAGCTTCCAGTTCATCTTCCATTCTTTCGGCTTGAATCCCCACTGTGTGGGCAATATCCCTAAACCCCAAACGCTGAACCCGAAACCCTAAAGCCCTAAACCCTTGACCCTAAACGGGCCCTAAACCTGACCCCTTAAACAGGGCGCCTGCTAGAAGGTGACGGATCCCGCCGTCCGACAGGGGCAGGAGCAAATTGCTGTTGGATGACACGACGACGTTCAAAGTGGTGTCTGCCGTGAGAAACGTAACCTGGGCTTCCGCAATTTGGGCATCTGAAATACAGGGCTTCATATCTGGAATACAGTGCTTAAAATCTGAAATACAGAGCTTAATATCTGCAGTACAGAGTTTGATGTTTCAGGTTGGGGTTCTATGAGGAGCATGGATTCTTAAGCTCAGGATTTTGTAGTTGGTTTCAAGCGCGGGGTTTGGGAATATGTTTGTGCTGGGGAGCCTCTACAGCTTTGCGGTAAAGTAATACTGTTTAGGGTTTAGGGTTTAGGGATCGTCAACAACAAAGTGGTACGTCCAAAGTGCTACAAGAAAACATTGAACCCTAGCTACCCTAGCTCAACAGGTTGAACCCTAAAGCTTGGTTACTGCCCCCACCCAATGACAGTCTATAATGGGAGTAGTATGCAGGGCTCTATATAATATAACTGTTATAAGTAATGTCCAACTGTCATCCTAAACCCTAAAGCCTAAACCCTAAATCCTAACCCTAATCATTATTAATCCCTAAACCCTAAACCGTAAACCAGCAGAAACCTCCGTCCAGGAAAACCGGAGTCAGGCTCTACTACGCTTGGACCGCATTTGGAGTCAGACTGGCAGTACCCAGCGGTTTAGGGTTTAGGGTTTAGGGACCCAACATAAAGCCCAATCCAACCCCTAAATTCTAAATCCCTAAATCCCGAAAGCTCTACATCCCTAAAGCCCTTAATCCCCAAAGCCCAAAATCTCTTTGTAAGTCCCTAAAGCCCAAAAGCCCAAAATCCCTAAATTCCTAAATCCCTAAAGCCCAAACTCCCTAAATCCCAAAACCCCTAAATCCCTGAAAAGCCCTAATCCGCATGCAGCCAGCAGCCTTCTCCTTCAGCTTGACACCCTTGGAGTCCACGGCATCTTTCTCCTGATTTGCCCCCAAACCCCAGGGGTTTGTTTAGGGTTTAGGGTTTTGGGTTTAGGGTCTAGGGTTTAACCCTAAACCCTAAACCCTCTAAACCGAGTCTATAGGGGGAATAGGAACTAGAATATTATACCACTGAATCCTTGGACCCAACCCCAAAGCTCAATTTTCCAAGACCCCAACCCGACCTGCTCAGAAGACCCCCATCCTGCTTCTTAGGTAGGTTATTCCAAAACATGAGGGTTATCCATATCATGCTTATAAATTTCGTCAGATCTATATGAGCTGTCATGACCTGGGTCTTTGTCCCAGCTCACTTGGGTTTCCCTGACCTAGGCTAAACCCCAAAACCCTGAATAATGTAGCAGCTTCCAACCCTAAACTCTAAACCCTAAACCCATTTTCAATTCCATTAGATGCCGGCTTTTCCGTAACTGGCCTGCTCCACTTCGGGCTCGTCGGCCTTTTCGGGCGCGGCTTCGGTCGCCTCCTCCTCGATCTTCCTGGAACTCGTTGGCTCTTCAGAAAAAAAGGCTGAAAGGGTTGAGGACTTAAGTGTTCAGGCTTTCGAGGTTTGGAATGTAGGAAACTAGCCTAAAAGGATTCAGGCTTGCCAAATTGCACTGGAATCGAAAATCAAAATCATGGGCACCTAGAGCTACGCACCTAATATATACTCCACATATACCTACAAGGGTCCGTATAACCCTGTCATGAAAATCAGAGGTTTCTTGGGCCCAGAATTCTACACTTAGGTCGAATGCCCCAAAATTGTTTTGAATAGGTCTTCTTATCCAGCAGTAAGAGAAATCGGTGGGTTCGGTATCAAGGTTTGGATTAAGACAAAATTTTGAGATTGAAACGCATTCCGAACCAACAAGAAACTTGAGCCTAAACTTTCCAGCACATAACCCCTGTTTGGGGTTTAGGGTTTAGGGTCTGCATCCTAAGACCTAAGCCTCGATCTGAAACCCTTCGCCCAAAATTCTGTACTCTACGCAACTAAAGCCTCAATCTTGAAGCCTACAGCCTACGCTCGAAATCATACTTCCTAAACCTATTTGGGCGCTTCTCTAAATGGTTCCTATATAACTTTTTGTTGAGACTGCTCCTAACGGCTTCTAGTAACCCAAAACTTAAATCCCAAACCCTAAGCACTAAATCCACATTCCCCCAAATGCCCGAGAAGTACCTTGCAGACCCTAAGCCTTAGGGTTTAGGGTTTAGGGTTCAGGGAACCCATATACCCTACATACCCAGTACACCCTATATACCTTACCTACCCAAACCTATTTACCCCAAATACTCCACATACCTTAAGTACTTGATATACGCTATATACCATATATACCAACAACATACCCTACAACATAACCTGTACCCCAAAATGAAAGACCCTACACCCTTCAAGACCCCTACAGCAAAAAAAACAAATGCCGGACCCTAAACCCTGCACCCCAAACCCTGAACTCTAAACCCTAAGCCCCCAAAACCTAAACCCTAAACTCTAAACCCTAAATCCCTAAATCCCTAGCCCTACATCCGATCGAGCCGCTGCTTCTTAGCCGCAGGCTCAGCCATGACCTTGAGGTTCTCTTTGCGCGACTAAGGCTGTGCAACAGAGGCAGTCTGTGAGCCGCACGGTTTAGAGTTCAGGGTTTAGAGTTCAGGGTGTAGGGTTTTTGGGTTCAGGCTCGAGGTTTGGGGGGTTTAGGGTTTGGGTTTTTGACTTTGGGGGTTTTGGGTTCAGGGTTCTGGGTTTAAGCGTTGAGGGTTTCGGGCTTAGCGGAGTTCAGCGGGGTTCAGGGCTTACGGCTCAGGACTTGAGATCCAAGAATTGGGTTTCAGGGCTTGAGGGTCACACTCAGGATGTTGAAGGATGCAGGATTTAGGGTTTAGGGTTCGTTCTGGTCCAAACTTGAGGCATTGAGGGTCTGGCGCCAGGGCTGAAGGTTGTTTAGGGCTTTCGTGCTCTTACCCGCCCATCTTTTTGACCGAAGCCACCAAAAACAGGGTTTAGGGTTTAGGGTTCAGGGCTGAACTAGCGGCAGGGATGAGCACATTGGAATCCATGGGTTGCGAGTCTGTCCCTCGACCCAGGGTTGCATAACGTCAAGGACTCTAGGAATCCAAGGATATGTGGAGAATATAATAGGGTTCAGGGTTTAGGGTTTCTGGGGTCCTTATTGATTATTTCATGCCCAACCATGATCTGAAAGAAGAAAGAATCAACACAAACACCCAAAGCACAAAGTAACAGGCATGCCGTGGAGCCAATATCCACAACCCCAGAGTTTGGCGATTGGGGTTTCGGGGATTAGGGTCTGGGGTTGCCATGACAGTTGCAGTACTCCTGCAGCAACTGCTGTAGTGATGATCATAAGTACGAATCACGCTCGCTATTTTCACTATTTGCAAGCCCCAAAGCCTGACCCTGACAATGTGCATTACCCTATAGTCCCCCGTAAGTAGATAGAAGATGGGGTATATGGGGATCTTATCATAATGTACCCAAAGCCATATTCTATCTACTTAAGGGGGGACTATAAACCCTAGGCTCTAAAACCCTAAACCCTAATAGCTTCCTTCCCTCACTCGCAGAGGAAAGCAGGGGCTCGCGCCTTTTTGTCGGGCGTGTTTCACCTACATCTCACGCTGAACCTACAATGGACCCGTCCCCTGGAATGAAGCTCGTCTCTCTTCAACAATGAAAACTATCAACCTTTCCCATAAAAAGCTCATACAGTCTAAATGTTGGCCAAATTGTGGGGCCACGGGCTTGATTGCAACTACACCTCGAGCCCCAAAAGGTAAACCTAAGACATGAACCCTAAACCTCATTCTTCCAGGGAAGGTGATCAAAGCATTTCGACGGCTCCATGGCAAAGTGCGGGAAACCTCGCCTCCAGCCTCGGCATGGGGAATTATGGGATGACGACGCAAAATCATTGCTGCCCCCACATCTGGCACATCTCAATGAAGACCACGCTGCCATCGGGGGTGCCGAGGCGCTCCATCCGCGTGCAAGAAACAGGTCAGTCAACAACTGATAGGGACAAACCTTGCGAACGCCAACTATGACCACACATATACCGAGAAGAACATTCAAGAAGCAGCATTACACTGCAAACAGACATGCGAGGAGGAGAGGCTGCTAACGTCGAAACCATTCATATATGTATATATAGTAATTTCCATTTTCTTCTCCATTATCCCAATATAACCCCAATATAAACCCAATTACAATATAGTAGTTTCCATTTTCTTCTACATTATCCCAATACAACCCCAATATAAACCCTATTACAATATAGTAGTTTCCATTTTCTTCTCCATTATCCCAATATAACCCCAATATAAACCCTATTACAATACAGTAGTTTCCATTTTTCTCCATTATCCCAATATAACCCCAATATAAACCCAATTACAATCTAGTAGTTTCCATATTCTTCTCCATTATCCCAATATAACCCCAATTACAATATAGTAGTTTCCATTTTATTTTCCATTATCCCAATATAACCCCAATATAACCCCAATTACAATATAGTAGTTTCCATTTTCTTCTCCATTATCCCAATATAACCCCAATATAACCCCTATATACCCCCTATATAGCTTGGCTGAATGTATGGTGCAGGTGCCTGTTCAGCATGGCTCTCGGATGAAACCTTCCTCGATGTGGGGATGAACGCCACACGTGGGGCGACTTCGGGTGTAAAAACGCGAGGATTTCATAGCCTTTTTCAACCTTAATGGGTGTGATTTCCCGGAAATCAGAGTCCACAATATACATGATGTTCATGACAGCCTCTACTGCAAGCACATCTGAAACAAAGTGTTCCTGATTCTTGGAAACCCTGGCTCCCACATATCCTTATATGTTCCTATATACCCTTATATAGTGTTTATATGAAACCGTCCCTAAAGGGTTTATCCCGATCATCCCGAGCAGTGCGCGACAAAACTGGGGGCGTTGCGACCATCTCATCTGGCCATCTGACCTGTACCACAGGCATGCAGGGTCCCTTTAGGGTAGGGTTTAGGGTTTAGGGTGTAGGGTTTAGGCTAGGCATGTTGATCAAGATTATATCATAAGTGTATATTCTAATATTCTATGCTGGGCCATTCCCCTCCCAAAAAAACTTTCCTTAGAGTGGCTGCACATATAATTCTTAATTATGCTTTTTGGAGTAGCTGTAAAGAGCTGATCCAAGGTCTATGCAATTCAGGTGGACAAATGAAGGGTGGTGTAGACGCTTGCGTAACAAGCACTTTGTCAAAATGCATCACGCATGCTGAAGCTCGTACTTCTCAGCGCTTCTGCGACGGCTTGAGGGTCCTCAGTACAAGCCCGAACGTGAACAGATGATGAGGCTACAAACACAGTAAAACTTTCTCAAAAAAACTCAGTTCCCGGCTGCATTCAAGTCCTCAGAAAATTGAAGCTTGAAACTGATGAATAAACTATCTGCCGAAAAATGCGACACAACATCATCATGCTCAACAAATAAACTGTCAAGATTTTTCGAACATAATTGATCGTCAACTTTGGTTGCCATTGTTGCAGAACAAATGAGTGCGCGTACTTGACGAAGCTGTGCTCGGGAATCTAAAGCCTGCAGCAACGGAATTGCCGCGTTAGCAACATGGTCTCGTCAAAAAGATCACGGCAGCTTGCGACAAAACTGAGGGAAGGAACTAAAACGTTCCTGCAAGTAATCAAACACACCGGCAACCTAGGTGACATATGAAGCGCCACAGCTTGTTTCCTTTTGCAAACATGTGGGAAACACTGTGAAGGGAACAATTAGAAATTGCTGACGGCGCCTCTCCAGCCATTGCATGCTGCTGAGCCTGGTCGGCCAATTTTTGGGCCGCCCCGCCCCCCCCCCCAGCAACCAAGCAAGCCAAAACATGCGCAACAACAATCCAGCCAAGCTTGTTGATGAGGCTAGGTCCGGCACTAAATGTTGGAGCACTTCTGGATTCATCATCATCTGCTGCCTGTCATATCATAAAAATTGGCCTGTGTTCAGTGTTCGCTCTCCAGCATGAAAACTTGTGCCACTGAATGGGAACCCCCAGGCTTCCCTCATGGTCTGGACCTTTTCAGCAAACTCTGAAAACTGGTGGCAACAACCGCATTAAAAGGCTGCAGGCTGAATACGTCTAGCCACGCGGGCATATTACGAAACATTCGCGCCACGTAGAACATAGACGGGTAACAACATGGGACGAAATCGCTAGCAAACACTCCGGTCGCATCACCTAAGGAAAATTCCAGCTGAACATGCTCAAATATCCTGGACATCTCTCTGGGCTCGAACTTTGGGCAATTCTGTCGGAAATGCTCACTTGGAAGAGCAACCCTTCGCAGTCGGAGTTGACATAACGATCGCCATGACAGCTCTTGACCTGAACCCTAAACTCCGGGCCCGAAAGTAAGCGGCAATTTCTATGTTCTTTCCTTGTGTTCGCGTCCGGGACAGCCCCCAGTGCAGCCGCTACAGTCACCCCCGAGTACGGAGTTTCCATGTTCAGGTCCTGCTGACCGCCCGCGACAAAACAAGGAAATGCCAGATCTCCATTTATTCTTACCCTAAATTACAGATCTACCTTCATGGGACCTGAACCTTAAACCCGGAAGCCTGAACCCGAAATGAACTAAACTCCTTTCAATCTCCTACCAATCCCCTTTAAGGAGTTCAGCCCATAGCTCCAAAACCCTGAACCCTAAACCCCGAACCCTCAGCCCCCAAATCCCAAGCCCTAAACCCTAAACCCTTTTTTTCTGGGAAGTGACTCTAGAGGACGCCCCTGACTCCTGCCTGCCGGTCAGCAAAACCTTAAACCCTAAATCCTAAACCCCTAATCCTAAACCCTTAACCCTAAAGCGAATATAAACTTACCATCACTCAAAACTCTCAAATTGCTCTCAAATTTCCTTAATCTCAAAAAACCTAAAATTTACAAATTAGAACTCAAACTGACACCCCCAACCCGAAGCCATGGTATTTAACTCTAGACCCTACACCCGAAATCCTAAACCTGACAAGGCCTGTATAAAGCGTTTAAGGGATGATTAAGAGGTACGTCTGTGTAAGGCGTAGATCAAAGAAGCTATCCGCCTGAAATTGCCCTAGCACTAAAGGCCAGCACAGGGTGATCTAGGGCTTCTGTAGGCTGCATTTTTGGAAGAGGTGTCTTGAGGTAGCGTTGGTGTGGCCCGGCACAAGCACAATTGGGGCTTAGGATTTAGGATTTCAGAATTTGGGTTTGGGATTTCAGGTTTAGAATCAACAGGCTGTCCCTTGAACTGGCCATCTGTAAGTTTGATAAAGCAGTGGTATTCGAGGGAACCCTTGGGGCATGCGGGGAATTCCAAGGGGATCGTTATGAAGGATCTTCGTAGGGATTATCTTGTGAAATGTCCTGAGCCCTAAACCTGCCCCAAATCCAGTTTAAAGTACATTCAACCATTTCGTGGTTTTTCCTATGCCCCCTAAACCCTAAACCCCCTAAACCCTAAACCCAATAAACCACCCTTTCAGGTGAGGTCTGGTGAGGTCTCTACGACTTGTCCGGCTTCAGGTCGAGTTGGCATAAGAGGTGGGCTTAAGGGTTTAGGCTTTGGGGTTTAGGGTTTAGGGCTTCCGGTTTGGGGTTTTCGGTTCAAAGTTGTTAGGGTTTGGGGCTTAGGCTTTGGGGTGGTGGTCGCCAGCGATGCAATCGTATTCCGGGCTGAAGGTAGAAAGCCTTATTTATGTAGCGACTCAGGAAAGGTATGGGTAGCTGGGGCTCCTTCGGCATTGTATGGTGTAAACCCCTTAGCCCCTAAGTCCTGAATTCTGGGCTTTGGGGAGGTTTGGGGCATCTTGGAGAAAAGTGTTGGGTTTCGTGGGCAGCAGGGGCAGAGGTCACTTAGGGTCTTTTGGGTCTTTAGGGTACCCTGCACTCTACACCCTAGGGCTCGGGGTTAACCCCAAACCCTAAACCCTGAACCCTAAACCCCAAAACCCTAAACCCTGAACCCTAAAACCCAAAACCCTAAACTACATCAAGGACGGCGCAGGAAGCCAGGCAGTTGGAACATCAGTAGTCAGTAGGAGGACCCCCCAACTCTGTAATGGTGACCATGAAGGGTAATCAGGATTGTATTAGGGTTTTAGGTTTTGGGTTTTGGGTGTTGGTTTAGGGTTTTGGTTTAGGGTTTTGGGCTATAAATGATAATGTCCTCTTATATTCCTATTATACCACTATTACAGGGTGGGGAGGTCCACAAAAGGTATTTAGTAATCATCCCCGTACCACAAGGCTGGTAAAGGGAAGAAGCAGCATAGATCATCATACCTCCATGGCAACTTTCGAGCCTGTACTCTATCTGGTTTAGGGCTTAGGGCTTAGGGTATCTCAAGGTGAGCCGCAGCACAGCAAACATCTTTTTCAAGGTCCTGTATTAATTCTCGGAAAAGAGCTGATGATTCTTCAATTCTTCAGGCGACTGTTGGTGTACAAGATGTCTGGCATCCCCCCACGCTGCCTTCATTCAGGGATCCCTTTCAAGGCCTCCCACTCTCCCACTTTGAGCACACTGGCATGCGTCTTGGCCATATATAATCAGCACATTGGCTCCAAGGAAGCACAAAGAACAGAGCAGCGCTGGTCGCCCCACAAACTGGCCGACGTTGCGGAAAGGGTGTTGATTATCCCGGCAAAAACACAATGAGATCTTCTGCAGTACAAGGAGATTTGCTAGTGCGGGGAGTGGGGTGTACCAGGGGCAGCTTATGGCCTGTGTGCGTAGATTGCGAAGCGTTATCCATGAAGCTGATTGCGCGGGACTAAGTATGGATCCCAAAGGGTCCATGTAGCTATATGGGGTATACTTGGGCCTTAAAGTAGGTATATGGGAAACCCTTTGGGCCCTAAGTATATACATATACCTACATGGACCCTGTGGGGATATTACCCGGTTGCAGCAATGGTCTTCCTACAGTCATAGACCTTGGACTCTAAACCCTCAAGCCCTAAAACCCGAAACCATAAACCCTAAGCCCTACCCAGACCCCAAAAGTATGTAAAATAATGGCCCTGATGAATGTTAGTATGGGTTTATAGGGCTATAATTGTACATACTTTTGAGGTTTAGGTAAGTCCTAAACCTAGAGTTGGGTGGCTCTTGCCTGAACGGATAGTTAGTACCTGTCGTAATGTTCATCTCATTCCTAGAGAGTCCGAGTACCAAAGTAATGGGACCTAAAGGGGATCATAGAGGCATGCGGTTTAGGGCTTAGAGGTATACAGGGGAAAAAGTGGATATAGGGATGTATGAGGTTAAAGGGTCCAAGCACCCCAACTAACTGGGCTTTAGTCTCAAATACTATAATTTGAGAATTGTTTTTGCTAAAACCCTCGTACTGAAAATCCTGCAGGACCCTAAATACCCTAAACTCTGGAGTTATAGTACTATAATATACTAGAGTCATGGAAGACATGTAGTAACAACAGTAGTACTGTTTCAATTTCTGCTAACATTTTTCGATTGCCACCCTAAACCTTAAACGTTCCGGGTTCAGGGTCAAGCTCCCTAAAGTCTGAACCCTAAACCCTAAACAGGATATGTGGTTTGGGGAAGCTCTAGGCTCAGGGCTTAGGGTCCCCATGTCACCCAAACCTTAGACCCTCATCCCCAATCCCCAAGACCAAAATCCTAAACCCAACTAAGGGTTTCGGGTTTAGCCTTTAGGGTCTAGGGTTTAGCGCTTAGGGTCCCCAAACCCTAGTACTAATACTGAGGCATAAACCCTATACTCCCTGCACCCTCCGCCCCTGGCCTTGCACTAAGCTATCATCTAACTCTAGACGGTGTAGGGTTCCTGGAACCAATAGAGGTCCCTTGTATGGGATTTTATGGTTATACAATATGGGGAGATATAAGGATTTAGGATTCGGGGTCATCCAGAGTGCCAGAAAGTTGGTCCCTGGGGTTTTGGCACTACCCTACGGCTCCTCCAACTGCAGTGGGCTTTCTAAGCGAAGGATCGGGTTTTTGAGTCCAAGATCCTTGGGATTCACCCTCACCTGGACTGAACCAAAAGTATGTAAGCCGTAGTCTAAACTCCAAGTATCCCCCTTAATGGCCCCTATCATAATACTCCCGTATATTATCACCTATACAACGCCCTTTGAGGAGTTTAGGCCCTAGCTCATGTAGAATAGTGTGCTGGCTGACTACTTTCGATGAAATTTGCGCCACTTGATTGACCTACTTTTCAGGTCCAGCTAACTCCTACATAGTAGTTTCCATTTCATTTTCCATTATCCCAATATGTGACAATAGAGTTTTCTTGTGTCCACGTTTACCCTAGGCCAAGGAGCCTGTACATTCTTTATCCCCACATGGTTGACATCGTACGCAGCTGAACATTCAACCCGACCAAGACTGTCAAAATACCGTTTTAGCATCATACTGAGAACCTTCTCAAAACCTGATAAATCCCAGATACCTTATGCGCAGTAAATACCACAGACCTAACGTGACCTAACCCAAGAATGTAAGCCCTGTAAAGCCTAGACCCATTCTAGATTCTAGATCCTAAGCCATAAATCTTATGAACCCCCTAAATTCCACGCAGCTGCTGACTTTTTTCCCCTAAACCCTAAACCCCAAACCCTCTTGCCTGAAGAGGTTGAAGACAAAGAATCGCCAAAGCACCTCTGCTGCTGATTGGAGGGTTGTTCCAAAGGTCCCTAAGCCCGAAACCTTCCCGGGCTTTGGTTTTAGGGTTTAGGGTTATTTGAGGGAACTCCTACCTGAACCCCAAATGTATTTAGAATAATGGCCTTTTGGGCTATATTAATGGGATTTTGGGCTATGATTTTACCTACTTTTGGGGTTCAGGTAAACCTTCCCAACCAAAGAGGCCATCTACCTCGTGGCAATTTGGGGGGAAAGTATTTCCGTCTTGTTTGAGGGCCTACCTACTAGGGGGTCCTATGTACACCATATTTTAAGGTTTGTTCTGGTTTCTTGGTAAGGTTGCATAAACTACGTGTGACCCTGTGAGCCTCTGGGTAAGGCTTGTAGTGCTTGAAGTTTCAAGTGTTTCAGGCTTGAAAATTCGGGGTTTGGCCTTGGAGCGTGGCTATTCAAACACGGCAGAGATAAACCTGATGGTACCTAAAGTTGCGGTACCCTGAACCATAAATCCTAAAGAAATGGAGGGTTGGGGTGGTTAGGAATTCAGCCTTCAAGTAAAACTGTTCGCATCTGGATTTTGGCCACCAGCCTACATTGCAAGGCTCCATATAGCTCTAGTACTATTTTTATTTAGGGCACCATGCAGGCATCATTTATAGACTTCGAACCCCCAAAATGACACGGGCAGTATGGGAGTCGTGGAAACTTCAGAGCCCAAACCCATATTCTCAACCCTCACCCTGAACCCAAGCCCTTCAGAGGTAGGGAGAATCAAAACTCAAAAATCCCGAACCCAAGGAAGAGCTCAAGAGGCCTCTGAGATTTACACGTTTGGGTTCAGCTACCTCCCAAACCCTAAGGGTCCAAGGACTCAAATACTAGGGTTTTAGGGCCCAAATAAAAAAAAATGTTATAGTAGTTGGGCCCTAAAACCCTATGATGTGGGTCCTTTTACCCTGAACCCTAAACCCTAAACCCTAAAACTCTGAAACCCTATTATGTGGGTCCTTGGACCCTTAGAAACAAACCTTAAGTCCAGCTAGGTGGCTCTAAACCCTAAACCCTAAACCCTAAACCTTAAGTCCAGCTAGGTGGCTGCATTGCGAATGGCCACATAGGTCTCACGCAGGAAGCCTGGTAAGTGGCCTGTATAGGTTTAGGGTTTAGGGTTTAGGGTTTAGGGTACAAGGCCTTGGGGCTTAAGGATTCCCGCATGGTCCAAGTGCCCGATATTCTTGTTTGTATGATTTGGGGAATAGTAATTATAGTGCAGGTTTGGGGTAAGTATATGGTTATTGAGTACTTGGACCCTTAGGGATTAAGGGTTTACTAAATTTGTTCCCCAAATCCCTTAACCTTCAACCCTAAACCCCCCGCAAACGGCGTAACGTATTTGTCGTGTGCTTCGGGTTTTCAGGGTTTAAGGATTCGGGGGTTGAAAGCCTGGGAATACTACCCGCTTGGAGCTTAAGTCCGTGAACGGTAAGGTTTAGGGTTTAGGGTTACCCTAAAGCTCCAAATAGCCCAAAGGCCTTATATAGCGTGGACCTTGGGCCCAAAAGCCTTAAACCCTGAAACCCTAAACCGCGTGCTCAGAGCCCTAAGGTGTATAGGGTTTAAAACTTAGGGTTTGGGGTGTAGAACATAGGGTTCAGGGCGGTTCCCTACGGGCTTAAAGGTTTAGGGTTTGGGTTTTTTTAGGTTTTGGGGTTTATGGCTCAGGATTTAAGGATTGCTTAGGATTCAAAACTTCAGGGTATCAGGTTTAAGGTCTTAGAGTTTAGTTTGATGATTCAAGGCTGGCAGTTTAGAGCGTACCTGGACCCCCAAAAGCAAGCCAAACAAGGGCCCAAAACCGCGCCACAAAATGGCCTATTCACACATACCTAAGCCCCAAACCCTTCACTGCGTGATTAGGATGCAGGCTCCAGCGCTCCGGGTTTAGGGATGGGTTCAAAGCTGGTTGAAAGATTTGGGGTTTACCTGGACCCCTACAGTAGGTACAATAACAGCTCAAAACCATCAACAACAGCCCGAAAGGCTGTGTTTTTACAGACTTTAGGGGTTCAGACCCCCAAACTCTAAACCCTAAAGCCCAGACCCTAAAAACCCCAAACCGTAAACCCTAAACCCCAGACCCATAGTTTAGGGTT